>JBAMJV010007306.1:0-25000 GCA_037951105.1 Echinarachnius parma | reverse complement strand
CTTTGACTAACAAAAAAATTAAAAAAAATAATGCAACGATATACATGAGGTCATGCACACTAAAAACCGCATCAGAACGTGGTAGGTCTGTTATGTGGGAATCTCCTGGACCCTGGATGATACATGTTCACACATATTTCTTCTTCCTCCTTCAAACAAACTTTTAACGAATAATTAAGTTAAAACCAAGACATAATGTCGGCAAACTTTCATATTTCCTGCACAACTGCTCCGGAGCAGGTTTTCCTTGATTTAACAAATCCGATACAGGCCTACCGGAAAGAAGCAGTGTTAACACACTGTATTTCACAGTGACACCACTGTGTGAACATACTGTGTAGACCATGTTAAATCGGAGCATTTTCACAGTGTAAACACTCATCACACTGTGAAAACACTGTGAACACACTCTGTGAAATTGCTGAGATATACAATGTGAGTGCACTATTTTACACACTGTGAACGCAGGAAATGTTACACTGTGGCAACAGTGCGCTCACAGTATGTTCACGGAGTGGTCCAAGTGTGATCATAGTGTGTTCACAGTGTCAGTTGGTTTTCACACTGTCAAAACGCTCCAGATCAACACGCATGGCTACAACGTGTCTCATTGCTACGGCGAACGTAGAAATTATTTAAAAAAAGTTATAACTCCGCGCTAAAATTCCACGGCGACCCATGCGGCCTGTAAAATATACGGATACGTCGTACGGGGACCCTGCGGCCACCGCACGTTTCTTTCGATTTCGGGGGCGTACGGCCGCCGTACGCTCGCCGTAGAGCAAATGTGACTGTAGCATTAGCTGTATCATCTGATATGGCATGTACTGTCTGGGTTACGCTAGCGGTGTGCATACGATCAAGATATGGCGATGCAGGACGAGAAGAACACTGCAGCATCGTGGGCAACTTTGAAACTCAGCCTATTCATCCTATGCCCGGTGAGTCAGCTGGACATGGATATGGTCCCCTATGTGATTCGTGCTTTGGATTTAGTTAATGTTAGTATTTTATTGTTATTCGATTATTATTAATGAATATATATAATTATATTAAATATATTGGGACACTAGGTGTTTATTTTATTATTAAAATAGATTGTTGGAATATTAATTTATTATACTTTGATGGATAATAGATAATAGATTGATTCTTGTGGAGAAATAAGGAAGTTATCGATTAATTTTGTAGACTAAGGGTTAATTTGAATTGTTATTGTATTAGTTTATTTATTATGTTTTATGAGATTAGGATTTTTGGTATGAAATGTTTGTTGAAGATGAATGTAGTTGAGAATTATAATCACCCCCCCCCCCACCCCCCCCCCCCCCCCCCCCCCACACTCTACTTGTATACATCGGGCCCCCGGCTTTTTAATAGTCTGTTGATTTTTAATTTCTATAGGGTTGTTTTGAGTTTGTAGTAGTAGACAAACGAATTTGTTTATTATTTTATTTTGAAAGTTAATTGGAAAGGATAGAAATAAGATTATATCGTTTTTGAATTGATAAGAATGTATAAATGATAAGCTTACTAAAATGTTTGTATGTATATTATTATGGATTATTTTATTTTATGAAAAAGAAAAGTATTGCGATATTTGATTTGGGGTGTTATGATTTAATTATTTAGTTTTTAAATAGATTTATTTTAATATACACTTGTAGTAAATTATGACTTATTTGTTTAA
This sequence comes from Echinarachnius parma, assembly GCA_037951105.1. Taxonomy (NCBI): domain Eukaryota; kingdom Metazoa; phylum Echinodermata; class Echinoidea; order Clypeasteroida; family Echinarachniidae; genus Echinarachnius; species Echinarachnius parma. Next base: position 23,310 of record JBAMJV010007306.1, on the reverse strand, counting down.
CTCCACATACACATAAGAGACGGGAGTCCTTTACGCGAGGTGCATACATTATAGTGTTTATATTTGAATATAAATTAATGTAATAGAATTATGTTATTGAAAAATAAATATTATGATATTTATAACGGTGCTATTTTGTTTAATTTGTTGAAAATGAATTATAAAGAGGAATAAAATTATTATCAATAGTAACTTTGGATGGATTGTTATTAAAGTATAGTATAACAACAAAAACAACAGTTCCCTTCACCCCCCTTTTTTCCTTCATGCCCTCTCCACCTCGTTTCTCTTATTGTCTCCCCCTTTCTTTTGACGTTAATCCTCCGAAGGCCCTCCTTGACTATAGTCACTTTTATCCCTGTCGCTGTTTTGGATATTTCGTTTCTCGGTTGTTTCTTTGTTTTTATTTTCTGTTCACAGCACGAGGCTCTCGTGGCGCTATGCACTGGACCAGGGTTGCCAACTTTGAAGCAGAGGTGAGAATGTGAGATTGAGACATTGCGAGGGAGCGGAGCGACCGAGCCACGCGGGCCGCTAGCGAGGGAGCGAAGCGACCGAGCGGGGGGAGGGTGTGGGAGGGAGGTGTCCCCCCACCCACGGTAGGGAGCTTTTGCAATTTTGAACCTGAAATCGTGCAATCTGATGCATACCTAATGACGTAAAATAACATTTCATATACAGTCATTAAACACCCTAAGTCACTATGTTACTTAACAAGAACTCTACACAACCGTCTAAACAAAACAATCTATTGAATTATCTTCACAAAACATAGTAACGAGCAACGTAAAATAATAAACAAACTGATAAGATTTTATTTTTCGTTCCACCCTATTCATATCTATATTATAATTTATATTTCATCGGCCGCATATCTTATTGGCGGCTTGGCCAGCAGCGCCCGCGGGTAGGCAGGGTGTGGGCCGGGTCGGGCGTGTATCCCGCAAACACATACGATGTCAATGAGTTCTTCCACGGTTTTTTTTTAATAAATTAAAAGTAACCCTAAGTTCAAAATTGGACAGAGAAATCGAAAATAATTATTCTTACCGTCGAAGATATCCTTTAGGCGAACCAAATTTCCTCGAAGAATCCGCAATCAGAATGAATTATCAAAACAAAATATTTCTCGTTGTTTTCAATGTTGTGCTCGTACTCGTCGGTCGAAGTCATGCACACTTACGCATGCACTAGGTACCTATAGCTAGCGCGGCGCGGCACTTCCGGATATATCGGAAGCATGCATGCCATAAATGGTTTCGACACGCTACGGAGACGAGAGGCTGGCGCGCCCAGAGTCCGCCGGGCGACGTATTCATCTAGCTAGGGTGCAATTTACGCAAATCCGGCTGGGGTACCGGGCCGGCCGTGTACGTACACGGCCGGTTAGGCGGATTTTGCCGGGAAAACGCTCGTATTATCATTTGCACGACATACGGAACGCCTGAACGTTAATATACGTATTTAATATTTATATGCTTTTTTTTCTTCTTCAATATGCTTCTAATGCGTGTGATATTAAGAGATCAGCGTGCGAGCGTGAGAGAGGGGTGAAATGCGTGTGTCACACGCTCAATGCGTGAGACTTGGCAACCGTGCTGGACTGAATGATGATGGTCAGGGTGAATGTTCGCCCGTGGTTCGCGAATGCACTGAGCTGGCGAGATGATCGTTTACATTCTCGGGGGCGGCTTAACATGAGATCAGGCCAGGAGGATGGTCTGAGCAGTCTGAGTGCCATTCGTGGCATGCCCATAACGATCGAAGCTACCGCATATCTATATTATGCAATCCAGGACCAAGGGTTGAGCCCAAACACCTGCTGGCGTAGCCGAATGGCATGCACCTCCCACTCCCTCTCTCACACAGTCCACTACAAGGGATCCACTGATCGGCAAGGCAAGTTTATGAATGGATAAAATATAGCGAGTGAGGAACAAGGCTGCCAATTTGGAGACGAGGCAGGATTAGTTAAGGTTGTTGTTATCATTTATTTATTTTATATTTGATGCTTGATGCAATAATCCATTTGGCAACTCATATAATGATATATAAGTCAATACTGCCATATTATTATTATAAGTAGTAGCAGTAGTAGTATAGGTTTTCCCGCTCAATTTGACACTTTTTTCAATCAAATTCATTACGGGTCATTCAAATTCACACGATATTGTCGGTATTGGTCTTTCAAATTCCGAATAAGTGCAAGCGAATTCATGCATACTCATAAGCTTTCGTGAATAGACACATAAGTTAATTTATGGGCAATCTAATTCGCGAATGTGCAGCCAAATTTAAACGTGGTGCATACAATTTAACGCGGCATGGCTGGTCATGCCTGATGAGCACGTTTGGAGCATTCGAATTCATTTTGGGGCAAGCAATTTGAACATTTTTTATTCATTTTAGCGGATGCTAGCGCACTCGAGTGCACATAACACACACACAGACACACACACACACACACACACACACACACACACACACACACACACACGCGCGCGCGCGCACGCATACACACACTCAGTGGCGCTGCACTAATTTTGTGTACATGTGCGGGGGGTGGGGGGGGGGGGGGCACCGTTGGGGCTTTGCATTTTCATGGAATACACAGAGATGTACAGTATGAATTTCTCAGTCGTCCATACATGTACGTAAATATAATTCTTCCTCCTGTTTTAATTGTATGTATATCACATAACGTACGAAACTGACCACAATAATGCTTTACTTTTGCTCTGAAAAGGACAAGATTGGGTTAGTTACATTTTACAAAATAATGTATTTATATATGTATTTTGCTATCATAAAGATTTTTCACAATTGTAATGTCATCTACATCCCCACTTAGCTTCAAAAAAATTGTGTAAGGAATATTGCTACGCTTTAGCACGGAGCTAGGAGGCACTTTCCCTCTCCCCTCCCACAATAATTTGACAAACAATACAATCATTAGCCCAGGGGGAATATTTACAAAACAAAGAGATACATGAAGTTCATTGGCATAGGCACATTCTATTTCCAGAGGTCCGGGGTCTTTTCCCCCGAATTCCATCTTTCTCATTCTCACGTGACAAGCAAAACAAAAAGTTGTTACGATTTTACCCTACCAAAATTATATTCTTTGTATAACTTTTCCACGAATTATGTATGACTTGATTTTGCCCAAATATAATATTCCTTTGTCTGAATAAAACTTGAGTTTGCTTGACTACGATACGCCACTGCTTTAAAAAAAAAAAAAAAATTGCTTACCCTTTCACGAATTCGAATGAACGAAGAGACGTCTGCGTAAACTACGTGCCAACTTGAATGACCATTGATGAAAGTGTATGCTCTTTGTGCAAATTTACTTGCTCCGGACATGATTTTGAATGACTATCTACGAATGCGAATGATGCTTTGGTACGGCGATCGCAAATCGCGCGAATTCGTTTGCTCCTATTATTAATTGGAATGACACAATTGCGAAATTGAGCGGGAAAACCTATATTATTATTAGTATTATTATTATTATTATAATCATTATTATTATTATTATTATTATTATTATTATTATTATTATTATTATTATTATTATTATTATTATTATTATTATTATGTTCTTGTACTTGAACGTTAAAGTAGTGTGCCGTACGAAGGTGCCATGGTGTTTAATAAAGCTATAGTAGATGTGACCCAGGAGAAGGATGACAGGTAGAAATGTCTATTTATTTATTCTACCCCCTTGTTGGCAGTTGGCTTGTATGTCTTAAAATTAAACTTGACCTATATGGCGGCGGGCTGTGCCAGCCCGTGTGGCGGAAATATGTTATTTTAGGCCGATATACAGGCCAAACAGTTTGATAACATATGTATGATGTTGTTTTGATGCGACTTGAGATGAAAGTAGGGATTTCTAAGTTAATTGTTCTTGTGGATTTGGATATGGTAGCGAGACAGGTCAGTTAATTCCACAGGGATGGATTTGTTATACTTATTGATTATTGTTCCCCTGTTATTCCGAGAGAACGATTTATCCAGTCAGTGAAATTCTCTTGGGAGCGGAAAAAGGGAGGGGTTTGACTTGTGATTAACCTCGTGAAGGTCTTATGATTATATGATCACTGACTGGGATCGAATAAGGCATGATCGTTGAATAGTACTTTTTGGGACCTTGTTCTCGCCTAGCATTACGAATTAAATAACTAGATTGGATTACCCTTATGATCCTAAGACGTTTACGGGCCATTGGTAAATATAGTTTGATTTGTTTACGACTTATAATTTTGAATATTGCACCGATTTGTTTTATGAACTTATTTCCACATTCCTTGCATGGAATGTTTATTATAATGGTACTTGTTGCTAAATTGACACAATAAACCACCAAAACTGCAACTATTGGCGTTAGTCGTTGTATGTTGTATATGCGTGAAGTAAAGAGTAATAATCGTACATACAGTAGCAAAGGTATGTTAGATTGAACCCAAATAGATTACAATTGACCAATTAATAAAGATTACGGCATGATAACCTATATTCAGCTGTAAAACATTATGCCCTACTGCTGCAGCTGGTCTTCCATGGGGACCAGATAAACATGATTAAAGGCAAGAGTAAGAAATAGATACCTGCATAACCCCACATTATTTAACTAATAATGATAAGAACACAAATGTGTTCTCTCCGGTACGAACCAGTCTGAAATTTCCATTGATTGCTTATGAATTGTAACATTTTTTGTTTATGTTGTTATTGTCTTATTACTTGTACTACTACTACCACTACTACTACTACTACTACAACAACTACTTCTGCTACTACCACTACTTCTGTTACTACTTATTGAGGAATATTATTTATTAATTTTAATGACAGGTCTTAATTCTTTCTGGAATTGATAGAGAGACAGCATTGCAGTTTAAAGCATGAACTGACTGAACCATGCCCTATGACTATCTATTAAACAAGTTTGTGTAAACAATGTATTATGACTATATAGTTGTAATAATGGTGATGTGCATTCATGTCAGTACCATACCAAACACATGCTAGATTTCTTACTCAATTTGTATCTAAAAAGTAAATAACATTCAAGTAATATTATTTTTAATTCATTAATCTTTGTTTTTCTCTTATACTTTTATGTTTTTTTATCTAAAAATGTAAATAACACTAAAGTAATAATTTGTATCTATAAAAGTAAATAACATTAAAGTAATGTTTTTTGTATTCCTTAATCTTTGTTTTTCTCTAATATTTGTATGTTTGTTTTTCTCTAATATTAATGTTTTGACCGTTTGTGCGTGTTTCTATATATATTCGTTGTGTGCATGTGATGCCTGTTTGTCATTGTAGGCGGTTTAATAGTTTTCCTAAAAATCAACCAACATTTCAGTAAAACCATGATATATTTATTTCATGTTCAGTGGACCAGAACCCCATCCAACCGATCTAATACAAATCACTTGGGAACTTGGTTGAGTGTGAAAAAAGATTCGAAAACAAAAATAATAAGTCGTGAAAGCCAATACGTTTTTCTTGCATTATTTGATCTTTAATCACCGTTAAATTTTCACCAAGTAGATGAACATAGTGTTATTATTTTAAAGACTTATTTAACTGCACCTGTCTATAATTATCTGAAGAAAAAAAACCGTATCACTATTATTAGGTTCCACATAACTGTCATGAAACTGATTGTTTTTTGTTTAGTAGGTCTACATGTAAACTGCACTAGATTAAATTTGAAGATAACATACTGCTGGCCTCATGTTGTACATATTATATTAAAACACAATTAAAATGTATCTAAGAGATTAAACAAATGAAAGCAAGATTTTTAATATACGCATGACAAAACTCGGCTTTTGATTTAAAGAGATTTAGTAATATTGTCCACATTCAATACAAATTCCTTCGAACTTTAGAGGTTCTCTCATACTTAGTTGTATTCGTATTACAATTGGAATCATGTACCCAGTAAATGTACAGGTTGCGGTTTTCCAAATGTCCCTTTTCTCATAAATTTAAAGCTTTAAAAGAGGGGTAAACTCCTAGAGGGGTAAACTCATAGAGGGGTAAATTCATAAAGTTTCTGAATCAACATTCGTTCTTGTCACGACTATAAATTTGTTGTGAAACCTCGTTTATTACTACCACTACTAAATATCATCCTAACCTATTACATTTGATCAGTGGCGTACCCAGGATTTTTTTTAAAGGGGGGGGGGGGGGGGTTATATCGTCGGCCAAAAATTCGAGACCGAGACCATTGATTGAGAATCGTGTAAGCGGGGGGGGGGGGGGGGGGGGGGGGGTGTCCGTAGAAACTTTTCGAAACCGAAATTCTTTTGAAACCACTATGCGGCTATCGACTGCCGAAATGCACAGTTGGTTTTAATTACCTACTTCATAAATTTGGTGTCATCAAACAAAAGCTAGACAGAGCTAGTAATTGATTATTTTCATAATATGATCCACTGGGAACGTAACAACTAACAACCGATTAGTTTGCTTAGGTTATGAAGTAGTATGCATGTCATACACGATTGTTCATGTCGAGCTGAAACTCTGTCTTCCGTTTGCCCCGATATTACAACAACTTTGTAACCTTATTATGAGTCAATGGTACATTTAGAGTTATTTTATTATTTTGTATCCCATGCCATCAGGCAAATTGGTACGTTCATGGATAGAACCGGTTTGTCATGTATTGTGTTGTAAGGGGCGGAGCTAATACTCCTCTGGTTGCCCATTGGTCAGAAGTGGTTCGTCAGCAGCGGTGAGAATGCGGGTGTGTCGACGCATGCGCACAAACATCGCCATGACCGCCAGGATGAGGAGGGCGACGAAGCCGACAAGAGAACCGATAGCTGCTATCGTCATCGGACTGGCGCCATCTTGTACACAGGATGAAAACAAAATATACAAATAATGAATAACATGATAAGCAAAGGTACGTTACCTTCGTAAGAATAAGATAGTATGTATATTCATATAGTAATTGTAGTAGATATTATCTCTTTAACTAAATATGCTACATAACACACATAATACCGAGTAGCTGCCTAGCCGGTCCGAGAAAAGGCACATAATAAGCGCAATTACCAAAGCGTGGGGCTTGCATTTAACTATAAAATCGGAATGCAAAATTAAACGTCGTTTGATTTTATGAAGGATAATTATGGATATAATTTTGATGGCATTCCACAGTAAAATGTTATGTTCTTCCATCTTACCACGGTATTATATTCTATTGTGTGATATGGATTTTGTTTTTTGAATTATAAACTAGTAAAATAGTACAGATTCACAATTTTACATTGTATCAACGATCACTTTGAAGAATTTTGATTGATCAAAATTTTATTTCCAAAACAAATCATAAAAATACATAACATAACATAGGTATCATTATACAGTCATAGTACAACAATTCAAATGAATATGCTTTTTACATTCAGTTAGTCTGGTTATGAATTATATAATGGAAATACGGGATGCCGGAAGAACTAGATGGCTGCTAAAAATTCTTTATCTAATGTTAAAATGCCTGCGTAATAAAACAACGTTCATTTTGATCTCACCTCCCGAATACTCGCTCTGGGCGTGGCTCCGTGAAAGGGGTCCGACCGAGATGGTGTGGGGAGCAGAGCGGGAGCCGCTCGGTTGCTCGCTTCGCTTCTTCCTCGACACACATCCTTGAGCGCAGCGGGAATTCCAGTCGTTGCTATCACATACCAGAACATCACAGTGAACGTACACCTAGAGAGAAAGAGTGTGAGCATTGATGATTGGTTGAGTGAGTGATTGATAAATTGATTATCTGGTTTATTGATTGATTGATTGATTGATTAATTGATGAATTTATTAATTAATCGATTAATTGATTGATTAATTGATTGACTAACTGAACGACTGGTTGATATATTGATATTTAATTGAATAGTTGATACATTTATTTATTTACTGACTGACCGAATCATGACGCAATGATATATCAAATGTAATTGGTTCTGTTTTAAATTGCCGTCAAACGATGTTTTTTCAGCCACATAATATTTTTTACACAAAGTAACATTATCGTTAGACATGAAAACAAAGCGTCATTTTTGAATACTGACAAGAAATCATATTTTGTTTTCATAAACAATCACAAATGATTAACAACGATACAACAAAGATGTTTGATCTTCGTCTTAATCAGAACAATATGTTGTGTATATGTGTACGCACACACAAAATTCGTATTTGTATCAATTATAACCCCATTTAGACATGTGAGATGCAACAGTTCAAAACAAACGGTCCTGCAAATCCATGCAGTGGCGTAAAGGGAAATGGAGCTGGAAGCATGGGGTCACGTGTCCCCTACTAACTTGGGAACAATGGAACAATGGAAACATTATACCCAAATCACTATCGCGCCCCCTTTCCGAATGAGTCCAAAATATGCTCTACGCAGCTACCTTCAAGTATCACATAATCTACAGTTAAATTCAGTATATGAATTCTGCCCGTTGAACCTACGTTTGATTGACTTACTTCGGGGTAATCTCCGATGAAACCGAACGCATCGATCCTGAACCCTGCCTGTTTGGGACCGAGGTAGGTGTATAAAGCAACCGTCGCATCTTCTGCGCACCTGCAAATATTTTGAAGAATACATATTTGATTAATATGCAATCTATTTAATAGTTGGATGAAGGAAACATTGAATGCAACTCTTTTTAACCTCAAAAAGAATCGTAGACATTTAAAATTGTCTAATTGTCTTGAATCTAATGTTCACAGTAAATACCTATATAACACTATCAAAATACAGAATGTGAAATTTGCAATAAAATATCAAGATATTTTGTTTAATTTTCAATTTTCAATTTTCATTTCAATTTATTTTATTTCAACCCGATATGAATTCAAATTGTTAATGTATGATGGAGAACTCGGACTGATTAACACGGGAGCACACGCTGCCGTGCTCACTCAATGTTAAATGACTTTTTCACAAATGACGGTCTTCCTTTAGTGATGAAGATTATGTGGTGAGATATGTGGGTATCACCCAAATGTGTCTGTCAGATCATGATGAAGCCAAATTGGCTCCGATATTGAGAGACTTCTACATATTTAAACTAATAGGCCGGTATTCTGAAGTCGTGTCTAACTGTCATCACTAAAGTTAAACAACTGTTTAGTTAAGACAGGACTTAAACACGAGGTCGCGTCTAAGTCCTGTCTAACTAAATTTCGTATTCTGAAGTCGTGTCTAAGTCCTGACTAACTAAACACTTGTTTAACTTTAAACAGGACTTTCGCGCATGCTCTGTAGGCATTTCTGACGTAATGCCGCTATTACGCGGTTGCGCCACGCTAGCCCTGCAGACGATAAGCAAAATGCGCATGCGCAATTCATGCTATCGATTGCGTATATCGCCGATATCGTAAATGGCACGGAGTTTTTGGCTGATTAAACTTAACATTCAAGCAGAAAAAAGTCTCTTACAAGCTGGATATTTCACTTTAGACCAAGGAATTTACATGACGTCACCAGACAACAAGGTTAGTTGATATTATCGAAGAAAATGATAGGGTAACACGTGAAAAAATCCTGCAATTCTTATTTGAAATTTTGAGGGTGCGCGTAGAGTTATCCTCCGCCGCAACTTCCCGGTAGAGTACAGGAGAGTGTGCTGTAGGTTGCAAAGCAGCAGAATCGCGCTCTTAAACAGCAGTCGTCTAAAGTTAAACAGGACTTAGACAGGACTTCGTGTTTAACTTGACTTAATCACGACTTCAGAATACGAAAAAGTTAGTCACGACCTCGTGACTAAAGTTAGACAGGACTTAGACAGGACTTTAAACATCTGTTTAGTTAAACAGAACTTAGACACGACTTCAGAATACCGGCCATAGTGTATCCCAATCTGACAATTATATTATAACCCATCTTGTATGATGGTGTGTGTTTGGATGTAAAGATGGGTAGGCAACGGGGGTCACCTGACATGCCTGACAGGTTTCAAGGAACCGTTTATCAGCTGATGTCGCCAGATGCACTCCGAGATTGGGGGTCTTATAAACTATAAGCTATATACCGTTTCATCATTGGTTAATGCATATTGATCTTACCCGTTCTCGATCATGGTGTAGTTTGGTGAGGAGGGTGGGTAGGCAAACGGGGTCGCCCAACAGGTGTCCATGAACACCGTGAGATCTGTTGATGCGGTCAGGTTGACAGCGAAGTAGAGGGATGTTCCCATGCCGACCTCTTGCCAATCGTTGGCAGGTTCGTTGAAGGCTGAACTCTTGTAGCGCTCAAGCGACATAGAGAACTCCCCGTACCCGACCTGAAATAGGTGAACATTATAATTGAGGAATTACATATGAAAACATTAATGGAGTATAAATATTCATGATGAAAATAATTAGTATGTATATCCTTCTATGTTAAAATCATGATGTTAGGGCGTCTTACGTATCGTCTATACTTCCCAGTACTTATATCCGCATGTTACAGTTATGAGTATGCATTATGCGTAAAGTGTGTGTGTGTGTGTGTGTGTGTGTGTGTGTGTGTGTGTTATATAACCTCCATTATGTTTATTTTATGAAGTCAGGAAATTGAATATACAGTTGATTTGTATTTGTTTATGTATGTAAGATAACCATTTCTATTTTCGTTCATTATAATTGTATATGTATATTTTGTTTAGTATGTATATTCAAATGTAAATGTTATATATGGAGGAATAAAAATCACTTAAAAAAAAAAAGGTGTGTGTGTGTGTGTGCGAGTGTGTGTGTGTGTGTGTGTGTGTGTGTGTGTGTGTGTGTGTGTGTGCGTGTAAGATATTCGCGCCTGTGTGATGTGTTACTATAGGTCTTCCTGTCTATTTTTACACTTTCATGCTCATTCAATTTGATAAATTTGTCCTTCAATTTCGTCCCGAATGTGCATCTAATACCAATTTCAATTTCGTCTTTGGTCGATCGATTTCACGAAAAGTCTAGTCAATTTAGTCGTTTGTCTTATATTATCGTCAATAACAATTCAAATTCGTCAGTCACAGTTGCTGAACACATCTGTGACCGACTAATTTTAATTGTAAAGGGAAAAAATCTGTGACAAATTACTAAATTAAGTGGACTTTCTGTGATATTGATCGACCCAAGAGGAAATTTAAGTTGGGATTAGCACATTCCAGGCTCCTCGTGACGCAATTGAAGGACAAATACCTAAAAATTAAATTTCAAAAGTGTGAAAATGGACGGGAAAACCTATTTTATGTTTAAACTAATTACAACTGTGAGCTTACCTCTTCAAACGCGATAACACCGGTCCTTGGTACAAATGATTCACCGAGCGTCTTTTCCCGCTCCATGTTACACGTGACCGGGATGCTGACCACGTGATCACGAGTGATCACCTGATTGGTTCCGTTCTCTGGGCGTTGCTCGTAGTATGTCACCACGTTTGAGTACACGATGTAGTCATCACCTTCCTGGGATTTGTTTTAAGAAATAAAGGGCAGTTGTAGTAAGGATGACCGAATGATGGCTTCGGCTATTCGATAAAGTAAACTCGATCTATTATGTCATATCAATTAATAAAAGACCTTCATGCATTGTTTTCGATTCACTTATATCATATAATTGTAATTATTCACACCAAATCTTTTCATAGTTGAATACGTTCATCCAGTGAGGGTTGACCACGAGGGAACGACTATTATACCCAGTGTTGCAGCCATGGTCAACACAAACACCATTTCGGCGAATCGCGTGCGATACAAGCATAAACATGGCGTACGTTATTTAATTACTTTATATTCATGGAGGGTGCACTGTGAAGGCCAAGACGTTCCACTAGAGTGGCAATTGCCCCCACACTCTCCCCAAATTACATGGCTGACATTTCACTGGACAACGTGATTAATGGACATATCACAGGACTCGACGGCCTCTTTAGGCTGCAATCATAGACTTTTGATTATGTGAAAAGAGAGAATATTGCTGATAATAATAATAATTGGTTTTTAATATACGCTATTACACGCGGGTATCATAGCGTTACCATCATAGAAAATACAATGATATGATGAGATTGTTTTGAAATGATATACAATATAATCATTTTGCCGCAAATATTAACATTGAATGACAATTGAACGATATCGGAACTAAAAACAAACAACAACTAACTTCCATTGCCGTCGAGCACTCGTGATAGGCTGTTGTGATGGCAACTCGATTGGCGTCGTAGGTGTAGCCAGCGCAAGATTCATCCTCAAAGTGGACATCATGCCCGTCATCGTCGACACGAAGAAGGGACTTTTCTAAGATCACCGTCATCGACAAGCTATCACAAACCACGTCTGCGCCTGCAATGATTCGTTTTACGAGTAACAGTTAACATATATATTTTGTTTAAATATCAAATTGTTTAGAATCTGAGGTTTTGACACAAAATGTGACGACAAACGATGATGACTTAACAAGATTTACATGCGCGTATATATAGATATTGAATGGATTTGCTTCCATATTTTGTTTTAAGCCACACCTTGGCTGCTGATGAAGAATGATGAACTAACCTGTTTTAGTTTGACTAGCTGTAATACATAGTCATACTCCTCTGGCATAAAGGAGTATTTTGTTTATGTCGGCCTTTACCGATTGTGTACCATAATAACAGGTAACGAGCTTTAACATCCGGCATATCCTTTGTGGGGGCAATCACGTAATTGGGCAAGTTGTTTTCAAATACTTTTGTATCTAATGTTTATATCATATTTTATAAATCACGTACATGGAACCATGTAAACTATTCATTTTTGGACAAAGTATTCACGTGTCTTGCTTTCTCTATGACATATAATTGATGTAGCCTTATAACCCTTCTGTGAGAGAATACAGGCATAATAACTATTTCATCGATCATGATAGTCACTATAAGGTCTTGTTATCTAAAAACTCATTTCAGCCAAGGTATATTATATTTAAACAAATTTCCTTTGATATTGAATTTAAATGATTTCCTTTATGAGGAAATCGTTGTGATTTAAAAATGTCGTAGTTAACTTACCACTGGGTGTACAGACCACACTGGCATCTTCATAATGTCCACAATCATGGTAACCAATAGGATAATGAGGACAGTCAAATATGCTTGCTTCACCACCACTGCATTGCACATCATCAAGCCAGATGCGGCCGCTACCTGCCCCAAACGCAGCCGATTGTAGAGCGCTGATGGCGTCGTTGAATCCGAGACTCCTACAGACAACACGTGCGTCGTTTAGATCCCAGTAGTCGTCGCAGACAGTTCCCCATGATCCCGAGTAGTAAACCTCGACCCTCCCATTCGATGTGCTGTTACCCCCGACAAGGCGAACTTTCAATGGGCAGTTAGTTCAATGAAACAAAGAGAGTTAGGAGAAAGTTATTCATTTGTGAAACCATTCCCATCTTTAATGATTATCTTACATATATTCATTTCATTTCATTTATTAATTTATTGTAGATAGAATACAATTATAAAAACGTACAGTGTGAACATGAAGTAAACACAATATGTTACAAAGTAAGGTTATACATATTAATTGTAATGGCACTTATGAAATAACCCAATCACTTAGCAAGAACAAGTACAGAAAGCAATAACACCAACAACAACAACAACACAACACCAATGCTCAATAGTTAGTAAACAATTGACGTTTAAACATGCGTGTAAAAAATATACAATTATGAATATTTTGCAAATCTAGATTTAATTGTTTCCATTCTACAACTCCCTGGTATTTTTTCGAGCGCTGTAAAAACGACGAGTTCAATTTTGGTAAATAAAATGTGTCTTTTCCCCATGTATTAAATATCAGAAATAACACAGTGTGTGGTTTAAAGTGAGGTGTAAGTTTAAGAACTGTATATAGCCCACTTGGAAGTTTTGAAAACGGCTACATTCGGGCAGACAGCACACAAAATTCGGCCAAACTTTGTTACATTTGGACGAAAACTAGATCGTATTTGGGCAGAATAATGTCATATTCGGTCAAAATCATGTCATATTCAGGCAAACTCATGTTACATTCGGGCAAAGTCAAGTCATGTTAAGGCAATATAACCAGATAACGTCATTATCGGGCAAAATCATTGGAACTGAACCATTAAAACATAATTTTCGAACATCAGAGAGGCGAGGACCCCTTTTCGTCCGACTAAAAGGCGGGAAGGATAATGATTATTGCAAAAGGCCTCAACCCCCTACAAAAATGTGCCCGTTCAGTCATGGGTCACGTAAGTGATTCCAGTACTGGTTCATATGTTGTATGCAATAGGGTCAAATATCAGTGCATATTGTGGACGTTTCAGAGACTTGAATTATTCACTTGAACACAATTTAACCCATGCATTTAATTTCAAATTAGTTTCTTTTAATCAGTGGACTAAATGATATAGCGTTAAACCTAAAATTCTATAGTGATATACAACATAATATAAATCCTGTATGTAGTCGGTTAAGAATTACCTGTATCGGATGGGGCTGCAGCAGTTGTGCCCCATGGGTTCGAAGGTGTATTTCTTGTGGCTAAGTGATATAGAAAAAAAATGCAAATACACCATTATATTACCATTAGGTTTATACAATCAGTTTGAAAGAAATTTGTTTCGGGTTATTAGAGGGGAACTCCCAGGAATGTACGCAACACCACATCTAAAAGGCATTTAAAAGTGATTTGTTTTGTTGTAATGACCAAGGAATAATTACAGGTGTACTTCCGTGATGTGAAATGTATATGGGCACACAAGTATAAGAATAAGCGTCGTCATACCTATATAGAGGGATCTATCAAAAGTCTAAAGAACCGTAGCAAGTCTTCGTACATTTTTTGTTGTGCGTATTAAAGCGCGATATGTATGTATGTATGTATGTATGTATGGATTTTGTATGAACAGCAACGCCGTATTTCTACCGATCTGGCAGGGTGCGTTAAAGGGAGTGTCCGCCTTTAACAAATCGTCTGAACAGTTTCCAGTAGACGGATGAGGGTGAATGTAACATACACACACACAATTTCAGATCGAACAATCCTGTAATTTGGATTCTACGAATGAAAAACGAATGTGTGGAAATAATCTCTTAATCGAACTATATATCGGCCAATAAATGCGTTTAACTGATTAAGCATAATATTACAACAATATTGTACTTATTCTTGTAAAGGTATTGTGAATGCCACGGAAAAGGTCTCGAAAATGAAGAACATACAATTACATGTAGTCAGTTTAAGCGAGTTTTAGTTATTTGTTTAGTATTCGCTTACGCCGTTGTTCGAAACAATCTGTGCGCGGGTCACCTAGGGGTCATACACACCCATGAATGCGCCGACAGCTATCGTGAGCGAAATTTTGCACCTGTGAAGACTTGTATAGCATGATAAAACGCGTTGTGTCGCGTAATTCATTAAGAGTCTATAACTCCACATAAAGGATATTTCATGCTCAAATTTGTTCAGGCAAGCTGTTAAATCACAATTTCTTTCATATAGGACAATAACCTCACAACTTTTGAAATTTGGCTTGCAAAAGGCGTACGCTCCCTTTCACATATCTTAGTCCTATTATCTTTTTGGAAAGCGCCCTCTTTACAACGCGACGACGCAACCCCTGAAATATATTGGTACTGATAATTTATTAATTTATTTCACATATTTATAAAGAGTAACTTGATTAAATATGTGAAATAAATAAATAATTTTTCAGTACCAATAATGTATTTTGATTAACTTACGGCAATAGTACTCATCTGATCCATCCGAACAGTCGTTGTTGTCATTGCATCGTCTGTACCATGGGATGCACTGGCCAGTATTCCAACAAGCAAACTCGTTGTAACGACACGTGCCTAAAATATAAATATAGATATACTTAGGAAAAACTCTGGAAGAGATTTTAGTTAAATCTAAATAGAATATGTATATATTTATGTATTTTTTTAAATAGAGCGACATTTATGCACGAAACACCCATAATAAGCGTGTTATTATGCGAATGGTAATGTATATTTTATTTAATGTTAAAGCACATAAATGTTGTATCTAAAATATAATGTAATTGTTTATAATATTGGTTTGGATTTGATTATTGTCGTGTTTCCTTTATGAAACAAAATACCGCAATGTATTTTTAATGGACCCTATACAAAAAACCAACAACTGACGTTTCCGCCATTATTATGTGGAACAAAATCATAGTAGAGATTGGAAGCTTAGAACAAGGTGCTATTGATATTGCACATGAACATGATCAAAACTGTGGAACGCTCAACAAAATTAGGGAATGTGTGATTGTTTTCAATTCATACTGAGTTTGTCCAAATATAATGCAAGCGATTTAGATAAATTAATAAGTGTAATGCAGTATTAGAAGTTCGATAATTAGAACATTTGAATTGTGGATTAGTGTTTATACCAACCTGAAGGGTAATCTGTAGTGGTCGGATCATTGTAGTCTGGTGTTGTACTATTATCTAAACGATACAACGATAACCAAATGAAAAGTCAAAGGAGTGAACCAAACTCAAAACAACGTACCGTATAGCGATAAAGTTATCGGACATTTACATGTGGATAGTAATATCAACAATATCAACAGTATCAACAATATCAACAAGTTGTGAATAGTAATATCAACAGTATCAAGAAAAGTATTTCATAACATAAATATGTGACGTTCCTACGGGGGTGGGGGGGGGGGGGGGGGAGGGGGAGGAGGGAGATGGGCATGTGCTCCACTCCCGTAAATAATGCTGACAAAACAATTCAAAACATTAGGAGAAAATTCGTGAAATGACTTTATACACAGTTATACAACTTTTCAGTGGATCATTAATAACAATCTGAACACTTCAATCGTATCCAAAGGGACATAAAAAAAACCGAAACCTGTTCCATGCTTCTATTGTTCATACGAATACAATAAAGTATGAGAGAAGCACAAAAGTTCTAAGTAAGTTTTCTTGACATGGACAATGTTACTAAAACCCTTTACGGGACAGCGCAAAGTTATCGCAAGAAAACGGCTTCGTCTGTAGTACAGTGCGATAATTATGCATAATTATATGTAAAGAGGCGCCGTACTTATTTATACCTCAGTTATGACATATTATGTGGCGGCGTGCGTAAACATGTCGTAGTCTTTATAATGTGCTTTCGGAAAGCGCCTTCTTGACATCGCGACGAGGAAACCCATTGAATATCTTGGTACTGATAATGAATGTGGTTAACTTACAGCTGCAATAGTACTCATCTGAGTAATCCCAACAGTCGTAACTGTAATCACATCGCCAAGATGATGGGATGCACTGGCCGTAATTCCAGCAAGCAAACTCGTTGTAATCACACGTGCCTACAATATACATATAGATATATATAGGAGAAACTCAGTCTGGAAGAGATTTGAATTAAATCTGAATTGTACCATTGTGTATTTTTTTTATAGGGCTACGTGTATACACAAAACACCCATACTAAGCGTGTTATATTATGCGAATGGTAATGTATATTTTATTCAATGTTATATCACATTAATGATGTATCTAAAATATTATGTAATTGTTTATATTGGTTTGTATTTGATTATTATCGTGTTTCCTTTATGAAAACAAAACAATGCAATTTATTTTTTAATGGACCCTATAAAAAAATAAAAAATAAAAACAACAACTAACTTTTCCGACAATATGTGGAAGAACATCAGAGTAGAGATTGAAAACTTAGAACAAGGTGCTTTTGATATTGCATCGACACCCCGGACGTATGTCCGGACATTAGCTTCAATTAGTCTTGTGTGTGCGGCACTCATTTGAACAATCATGATCAAAACTTTTGAACTGCAGTGTTCAACGTTTAACACAATTAGGGAATGTGTGATTGTTTTTAAAGTTATGCCAAGTCTGTCAGAATATAATAGTGATTTCTAATGTAGACTATTTAGATAAATCAATGATTGCAGAACAGTATTTAAGTCTGGATAATTAGAACATTTAAATCGTGGATTCGTGTTCATACCAACCTGAAGGGTAATCTGTAGTGGTCGGATCATTGTAGTCTGGTGTTGTATCTAAACAATAAAACGGTAACGAAATGAACAGTAAGAGGAGTGGAACAATATCAACGTACCGTAGCGCTTAAGTCATGGGACATTTTTTAACATGTGGATAGTTTTATCAACAATAAACAAAATGATTTCATTACACAAATATTATGCGACGTAGCTACGAAGGGTGCACGTGCTCCACTCCCAAAACATAATTTGACAAAAAACAATAAAAACAGGAGAAATTCGTGAAAGCGAATATAGAAATACATTTTAAGGTGTGCCCCATCCCTAATAATTTGCGTTCCCCCAATCAATCCAACCACAATGCCCCCCTCCCTACCGGAAAGAACACCGTGCGTGATTTCACGTATGTTATTTTCATCAGACAACTCGTGTTAGTCAATCAGACAACTCGTGTTAGTTTCATTTTTTTTGTGCACATGCAAATCTCCGTTGACCTAACACTTACGCCTAATTAATGATGAAAATCATTTGGTTCAGTTTTTTTTAAGGTTAAATTCAATTTATTTGCAATATAGTCGAATGATTATACAAATTCAAGTCCTGGCTCTGTTAATGTTTGAAATAAGTAATGATATTATAGCGTTTACGGGGACGCACCACATCGTGAATTTTGTATTCAATTCATACATTTAAAGGGGTAGTTTAATTTTGGTAAGGCTGAACTTAAGTAGCTAAAACCTGCACAGTAACATTATAAATTAATAGTTATAACTCCACCATGCTCGAAAGGTATACAAAATTACAAACGACTAAGTAAAAAGCCTGTTATCATTCAAAAAGAGCCATTCAAACACAAGAGGGCGCTTTTTTAAAAGGCATTGGTTTCAACCATTTTTCATACAAAATTATGCATGTGATATTTTATTTATATAATGATTAAATAGCGAGATCATCAACAACTATTTAAAAAACGCTTTTGAAAATTTTTGAAAAAGTGCAAGCATTTTTTTTATTTTTTGAAAAAATCATCTAATTATTTGGGCCCCAAATAATTATAAGATCAGATATATTTATTAATATTTAAGCCGTTTCTGGGTCGATTTTGACCAAATAAAGTTTATTCTGCCATTAAAATTGCATGTTCTCTCAAATTCGACATTCAGTTTTTCATTACCTCACAAAAAAAAATGTGATGTGCAGCGCCCTCTCTACCAAAACTAAACTACCCCTTTAATTTTGGATTTTAAAAAATGTGATGCACAAACTAGAGTACAACTTGCATATAAGTCACTTTGTTGACATGTGCAAAAAGTGATGAATGGTTGATGCAATGTATATTGACAAATGGACATTGCATGGCCAAGTAATGAGCGAAAATGCAAAGTGATAATTCACTAACTCACTGCATTCACTTTGTACACGATAAGAAAAACTCCGGGCTAGTTTTTCTTATCTGAATATTTCGAATGTACATATCTTTGTAACGAAAGGGAAATTTGAAAAACCGAATCATGTCTCATGATTTTATTGTTAATACGAATACAACAAGGTATGAGGGAACCGCTAGAATGAACATTTTATTTTGAGGATTTGGACAATGTTACTAAGTCCCTTTAAGCATAATGACATGTTTTGATTTCTCAACTGTGTGCCTAATCATGGATATATATACTCCGCAAAAAAGAAACTGGACACTTGTATAAGTTGAAATATTTCATATTAATGTACGATAAAGTGTACATGATCATATATCAAATTAAAGGGAATTTAGTCCTCTACATGCAGGGTATAACTTAAAGGTGTAGTCGTTCATGGATGAAATGCCATGGTCAATTAACACTAGCAAGGACTGTTTTCAAAAATAGCAAAACAATGGAGGACCACACCATTCGACTGAAATGATAGTAAGCGTTTCATTTAAAACAAGATGAGCGGGGCAAGTAAATTATTCAACTTTATTGTTATGAACAAACTCTGGAAATACAAATTTGTCAATAAAACAGGGTCAGGTTATGAGAGCATTATCATACTGGTCTGTATTACAGGCATGAAGCTTGTCTATTGCATGTGTCCCCTGCAATTTTAACCATAGTTACCTAGAGAAATGTCATGTTAAAGACTGCCCAAATGTTTGACCAAGGGTGACTTCCGGTTTTGAAGATCTTTGGACTACGGTATAATTCTTGAGAAGAATTTATACCATTTTCATGCTGAAATAAGGGCACAAACTGTTTGTTTTGACTAATAATGCTTTGCCATGGAATTCCCCATTTTGTTACTTTTGGATGAAAATAATACCTATAACGTTCACAATTTGTCTTCATTTATACTCTTTATTGAGATGAAGATAGAAAAGGTCACATTTGTAATGAAAACTTATGCCATCTCATGAATATAGCGTTTAAGATTATGCTTATCAACATTTATATGGTTGAGTGGATGTTCCATTTTTGCTATTTTTGAAAACAGACCTTGGTGTGGTTAATTGACCGTGGCAAGTCATGCATGAATGATTTCATCTGGATTTCATGCGAATATTGAAGAGGGTAATTTTATCTTTAATTTGATATACAATATCATATATTTTATCGTTAATGAATACGAAATATTTGGTCTCATACAAGTGTCCAGTTTCTTTTTTTGTGGAGTATATATACGATTGAATTGAAAAACAATCTAGAACAATAATCGATGGTAACTTGATCATTGATATTATCTGAATACGGATACTTCATGCGAACAATCGGGGATAAACTCTGACATAAATTTGCACATGTTTTCTCTACAGTACCAATCAGTATCATATATTATTCCGATTAATCTTATACAAATTCTGGTGTATCAAATATTCCTTTTGCCATAATCTCATAAAAGTTAATGGATCTTTTCTAAACTGTAACAAATGGTGAGAATTCGGGGCTATAATTCTCGTATCTCTTCATAGCCAACGTGAATCCCAATGTGCATTCACACGAGTTCAATCAGTTTTTGCCCGGTTAATACTAGTTAGTGCAATTCCCAGAGAAATAATACATCTAGTCAATAGAAGGAATTAAGATAATTTCCCCTTTTGCAACTTGTATATTATTTAGTTGACTTTTGGCAAATATGTGAAATTATCGTTAGAGGGATTTAGTAGTTTTGCTGACATTTGCACAAAATGATGAATAGTTGATAAGATGTGAATGTTTTTTGTCTGATATGTCCACTGAGTAATGTGTGAAATGTTCACGTTAAATGGATCTTATATGGCCGAGTAATGGGCGAAAATGCAAAGTGAGATCCGCGAACTCATTGCACTGATTTTGTACACAGTTATAACTGTCCAGTTGATAGTTAAAATCTGACTACTTCACTCGTAAATATCTGTTTTCAAAAGGAAAAAAACGAAAACCTGTTCCATGCTTCTATTGGTCATACGAATGCATCAAGGTATGAGAGAACCACGAGAGTTCTAGCATGTTTTCCGGGTTTGGACAATGTAACTGATTTAGCCCCCCTCCTCTATTTTCGCGATTACTTCGCAATGCTTAAATATTTTACGGTGCCACTTCATAACTTTTTTCTTTAGTATCTTGCGCATCTTTTGATATCAAATTTGCGCACACCGGGTCAACGATCAGGGTGTTATGTAAATTCGTCAAAACTACAGTTTGTGCCATTATTTCAGCATGAATATAAATTCTTCTCAAGGATTGTACCGTAGTCCAAAAATCTTCAAAATCTGATGTCACCCTTGGTCAAACATTTGGGCAGTCTCTAACATGTCACTTATCTAGGTAACTATGGTTGAAATTGCAAGGGACACATGAAACAGACAAGCTTTATGCCTCAGAAACAGACCAATATGTTGATGTTCTCGTACCCTGGCCCTGTTTTATTGGAAAATGTATATTTTTGGAGTTTGTTCATGACAATTAGGTAGAATGGTGTCATAAAAGACTTGCCCCGCACATCTTGTTTCAAGCAAGACGCTTACTCATTGCAGTCGAATGGTGCGGTCATCCATTGTTTTTGCTATTTTTGAAAACAGACCTTGCTATTGTTAATTGATCATGGAAGTTAATGCATGAACGATTACACCTTTAATTTATATTCTGCCCGTGGAGGACTAAATTTCCTTTAATTTGATATATGATAATGTACACTCTGTCGTACATAAATATTAAATATTTCAACTTAAAACAAGTGTCCTGTTTCTTTTTGCCGGTGCGGAGTATATATTGGTACTGATAATACATGTGGGGTACTTACAACTGCAATTGTACTCATCCGATCCATCCGAACAGTCGATGATGTCATCACATTGCCAATGCGATGGGATGCACTCGCCGTTCCGGCAAGTAAACTCGCTGTAACCACACGTGCCTAAAGTATAACATAAATTAATATACATAGGAGAAACTCAGAAAAAGTTTTGAACTGAATCTGAACAGTTAGCGTGTTATGCGAATCGTAATGTATATTTTATCTAAACCATGTAAACGTTACATCACATTAATTTTGTATGTAAAATATTATATTTGTTTATATTGGTTTGTATTTGATTATTGTCGTGTTTCCTTTATGAAAAACAAAACAATGCAATGTATCGGAAATAATATCGCTAGTGATATTCGTTAGTCTCGCAATGTATGGTCAACATGGAATCTAAAAGATCACGACGTTTCGTATGCTACTGCAATACTTTGTCAAGTGATATAAAGTAACGTAAAACAGTCCTATTTAAAACCTATTTAAAACAGCATCAACCAGACTGGGACGGGGTTCGCTGCCTTTCCCAAGAACGGCATTGGTACACACGTAGGGTAAAAGAAGCTATACAGATCCGTCTCAATCCCAGTAATTTCAATAGAGACAACGGGATGGATATACCCGAATTTTGGATGCGTACAATACGCCGCCATGACACCCCCCGACCAGCCGGCCCGCAACGGTTGATTCCAGCCAGTATCGAGCCAGCGGTCCGTTGATTGGTCGAGCTCGCTATTGTTCCCGCCTAGCAAGCAAGCCGAGCCAGCGCCTCGCTGATTGGTTTAGCACCCGTGTACACCGGCCAATAGAATTTGCCCGTTATGGACCAATTAGGAACAACTCGCTCATGCGAGATAACGCGGTTTGGAGCCGCATGAGAGCATAAATAGGACTGTTTTACGTTACTTTATATCACACACATGACCCTTGCATTGTAATTATTACTAATTTTAGTTGGTGTTTATATTTATGAGTTTGTAGTTCATACTATAGACACATGGG
>JBAMJV010007305.1:0-22274 GCA_037951105.1 Echinarachnius parma | reverse complement strand
CTTTTGTTTGTATTCAAATTGAATTGTGTTGGATATTTTGAGATTACGTTCCTCGTGGCAAGAAAATACGTTGTTAATAAACATGCCCGTTGCCAGGATTTGTAAAACAGGGGCGGGGAGGGGGGGGGGGGGGGGCTAATATGCCAAAACGGGATCGTGACCGATCGTGGCTGAGACCAAGACGGAGACCACTGTAGACTCATGTAGGCAGGGGAGAGAGGGGGGGGGGGGGGGGGTTGGGGTTCGTCCGCAATTTGTCTCGAGGCCAAGACCAAAACACTTTACTTGCGTGTTTTCTTTCTTTCTTTATTATTTTGTTTAAAGAAATGGTTCAGTTTGGTATAGAGAGTACAGTTTTGGTCAAACTGAATGTTAGTAACCAAAACTTGCACCATAACATTACAAATTAACAATTATAACTCCTCCATGCTCGAAAAGAATACAACATTACAAATTACTACGTAAGTTGCCCTGTTATCGTTAAAAAGGGGGAGCCTTTAAAAAGTAATTGGCTTCAATAAAATTGTTTGAATGTTAGGTTTTGTTGATATGGTAATTAAAGAGATAATCAAAATCTATTTCAGAACTTTGGTGAAAACTATTCGAAATGAGGGAGCGTTTAAAAACAAATGGTTATGAGGGGTATTTCAGGCATTTCGGATACGATTTTTATCCAATAAAGCTTATTCTGTCATTACAATTGTATGCTCTTTCAAACTTGTCACTCAGTTTTTCATTACTTCATTTTAACCTATTTGTTTTGTGTTTTTGTTTGAGATGGGGGGGGGGGGGGGGGCGTTCGTTATGACTCACCAGAACAGGTGTTAAAAACATGTATCCTACTAATGTGTGTGCACTCTTCTTCTTGTCTATATTCAACGATGTCATGCTATTAATGAAATTGGTCTTCACGAGCTCAGCTACATCTTGATCATGACATTCAAATGCTACATCCACAATGAAATCTGAACTAGAGGCGTAGTTACTCATCCGAGTCATAATGTCCATTCCAACCTCCTTGCTCAATGCAGTACCAAAGTAGAGAAGATACATGAACTCTTCCTTCTTAGGGAGCACTACCTCATCGATCACTCTGATGTATTCAGTCCGGTTTGAGTGATATAGGACATCCAGGTACATTCCAGCCACAAACTCCTGAAAGAGCTTATGGGGGAAGTACACTGTATGTTGTAACCGAGACTGCGAAGTATGATGCCAGTGTACTGTAGGGAGTAGTTTTCTTTCTTTCGTAAGTACCCCTATCTTGCACGCCGTTTTCATTGCATCTTGGCAGTCTTTGAAATCCTTTTCTGTGAATATCATGTTTCTTGTCAAAAGGCTATCGAATGCGATTTGAGCTACTGATTTCAAATGGTCATCTATTTCTTTGAGATGGATTTCTCGCGCTGGATCCTCCAGACCCATAGTTTTAAGGATAAAATGTTCTTTCAAAAATAGGAAAATTGCCTTAAATAACTCAGAAAATGTTTGCAATCGTCGCATTGCTCTAAGTTTCCCTTCATCTTGCTCCTTCCACATCAAACACAGCATAGCTATGTAGATGGGATAAGGAGCCATATGTTCTGAGACTATGTCATTGTCCTGTATGAACTGGATCAAACTGATAGCTTTAGTGTCGTCCTTCTTGAAATATTTTCTTATGTATTCTGATATGTTTTCCTTGTCGAAACCTTCAACGCGAATGAAGGAATACAATTCTTTCAGTCTTGTATTCCATCTGATCTCGTCTGCTTTCCAAGGTCGAGTTGTAACTAAGGTTAGACAGTTTTCTAGTTGATGTGACTTTAAAGTTTGTACAATATCTACGCGATATTCTTGTAGAGTGATATTATCTAACGTGATTGAACTGCTTTCTGAATCTGCAATATTCTTCTTGAACTCATCGAGCCCATCATATATTATGAAAACCTTGTCTGGATTCAACATGATGTATGTATCCAGCTGGCTGGCTTGAACTGGATTGTCTTTTTTAAGATAACCTTTAAGTATTTCTCCAAGTGTACAATTCTCACAATCTCGCAGTGAAATTAGAGCAACCAGTTTGAAACTGTGGAATATAGTCTCGTTCACCCAGTCCCATGCTATCTTAGCACAGAATGTGGTCTTGCCAGCTCCAGCTTCTCCCTGTACCAGCAGTCGTTTGGCGAGCTCCCCATTGTTGTCGATTGTGAGGAGGTCTTCGTATTTCAATTCTTCCCACTCTTCGCCATCTTCTGTGAGCATCTTGAGGTTGGTGTAGATGTCTTCGAATGAACGGAGTGAAGTAGGATCGAGAGGGTCCGCTCTTATCTTACATATATGCCTCCGATAGAAAGACATTATATCTCTAGCGCATGCTTCAAGTTGCTCATCGGTGAGAGCTGGGAGTGATGGTGATCGATGATCTGCAAAGAAGAAAATCGGTATTAAAGCAAGCATCGGACAAATTTGTCAGAATAGTTGTCTGGATACAGAACCAATGTATCAAGTTTATTTAGCTTGTCATGAAGGAAATTATCTGAATTAATAACTATTTTTAATGCTGCAGTCACATTTGCTCTACGTCGAGCGTACGGCGGCCGTACGCCCCCAAAATCGAGAGAAACGTGCGGCGGCCGCAGAAAATCTGCAGTGGCCGCAGGGTCCCCGTACGGCGTAACCGTATATTGTACAGGCCGTAGGGGTCGCCGTAGAATTATAACTAAAAGTTATAACTCTTTTTCATTTCTACGGTCGCCGAAGCAATTATACACGCCGTAGCCATGGCTACGACTCCTATACTCTATAGGGGTGTAGCTTTAGCGTCAGTCTGGCCGCACGGTTGCCGTATGGCCCCCCTGCGGCCGCCTTGCGGTCGCCTTGCGGGCGCCTTGCGGGCGCCTTGCGTCTGCCTTAATATTTGTTCAAATAACCTACGGCAACCGCAGGGCCGCCCTAAGGCGACCGTCTCCACAAATTAAAGATACGCCGTGCGGCGGCCGTGGCAAATGTGACTGCTAATGCATGTGACCGTAACAATTATACGGCGGCACTATTTTTGTAATTGGCCGTAGAAATTTTAGACCGTACGGCCGCCGTGTCAAATGTGACTGAGCCATAATGCAACAGTCACATTTGCTCTACGGCGAGCGTACGGCGGCCGTACGCCCCCGAAATCGAAAGAAACGTGCGGCGACCGCAGAAAATCTGTGGTGGCCGCAGGGTCACCGTACGGCATATCCATAAAGTTTACAGGCCGCAGGGGTCGCCGTAGAATTATAGCGCGGAGTTATGACTTTTTTGTCATTTCTACGTTCGCCGTAGCATGAGACACATCGTAGCCATACCGTAGAACGGTTCCACGTCGACTGTACGTCGGGAGTACGGTGGCCTTGCGGGCGCCGTGGGGCTGCCATACAGTCTTATGAATACATTTTGACTTTTGAGGACCCCTCGCGCCATCCGTACGGCCCCCGTGACGCGGGCAGTCTGCGCCTTGCGTGGAGCAGATATTTAAAGTACACCAGCTGTTTTTATATGTATCATATTATCTGTCATGTAGATTGTAGATAACGTCAACAGTAAGGCCGGCAGCGTCCCGTGGCAGGAGGCAGCTCTCAACTAGTTAAATATCATACTTGGACCACCAAGTGAACTCAAGAGCCAATTCACGTGATCTTCTTACAACCTGTGAAAAATTATATTATAATTTAGTGCCATATCATATGACCTTATAAGAACCTGTGAACTAAATGGATCATTTGGTTTTAACAAGTATTTACAAATGTGCACTTCACCCAGTTTGTCTGCTTTATATTTTTGTCCCACAATAAACTAAGAAACAGATATCAATAAATGTGACCGGCTATTGCAAAACTCTGCACGGTAATTATAATGTCCATCGGATAGAGTGTTCCCAATGCAAAACGTTTCCATTTTGTTCGTGTAGTTTTTGTTTTAGGGCGCTGTAAGTGACACCATTTCAGGTTCTCTGTGTTGTCATTTTTTTTCAGTGCCTGATAAATCGCACTTACTGCCCGTCATAGCATCGAACAACGAGCAATACTCGTGCCATTGTTAGTGTGCACTCAGTTATGTGCCGAGAGAATGTGCATAGTTGTTCGATGCAATGATGGGCAGGAAGTGCGATTTACCAGGCACTTACGTAGTACAAATTTACAAAAATGTGAACCTAAAACAAAATTTACTCGTCCCAAATTACTGTTTTTTGTATAATTTTTCATTGGAAAAGACACCCTATCCAATGGATGAAATAATGTTGTTATTATATTTTGGGAAGTGCCCCGTTCCTTTTTAGGGGGCCACCCTGTATTGCATTTATGTACTCTTCAGATTATCCACGCCACATGTGGATAGCACTCCTATACTCTAGGTGTGTAGCGGTAGCGTCAGTCTGGCCGCACGGTTGACGTACGGTCCCCCTGCGGCCGCCTTGCGTCTACCTTGGTATTTGTTCAAAAACCTACGGCCACCGCAGGGACGCCCTAAGGCGACCGTGCGTCATCACTTCAAAGGCCGTACGGCAGCCGCAGATTTGTCTGTCTCCACAATTAAAATTACGCCGTGGCAAATGTGACTGCTAAAGTATATAACTGTAGAAATTCTACGGCGGCCCTATACTTGTAATTGGCCGTAGAAATGTTAGACCGTACGGCCGCCGTGTCAAAAGTGACTGAGCCATGACTATAAACCGCAGCCCTTCAAATTATATTACTTTTGTCTCAGGAAAACAATTACTCTAAGCTTGATATCACACAAATAATTACTTACTACACAATTAGATACAAAACACATCAATGTGTTTTCCATGCTTGATGGTAAAACTAGCACAAATATACAACTTATTTGATTTCCCTCTGCATGTCAGCTTTCACTTTGCCTATCGTAAATGTATACGAAATTAAACCATTAGTCAGTTGCGTGTGCTTTATTTATGTGAGATTATGATAGCGATCGACTAAACAGCACTAAGGGTAGCGTATTCAGATAGTAAGATTAAAGGTATCGACTCCAAATTTGGCATGGTGATAGATGTCCATAAGATCTACAATATTGCATAGTTAAACAATTTTTTTTATTAGAATATGCTAATTAGAGCTAATTAAATATGCAAACACAATTTTTGATGTATTTTTTGTATTTTTTGTATTTTGTTCTCGGCAACCGAAACTCTGATCAACTCCAAATTTGGCATGGTGATAGATGTCCATGAGATCTACAATATTGCATAGTTTAAACAAAATTTAGAATATGCTAATTAGAGCTAATTAATTGTGCAAAAAATTATTTTTTTTTGTATTTTTTTGTATTTATCCTGATGATTCTTATGAAACAAAACTGTGTTTTTCACCTTTTTTTGTTTTTCTTTGTTTTTCTTTGTATTATTCTTTATATATTGTATTGTTTTATGCAAACGAGAATGCAATGAGTTTTATTCACCATTTAAAATGGAAATACTATTAAAATTAAACAGTGCATGTGAAAAGATGGGCATAAAACTGCATCTAAAAACTCTGTATGTTATATATGGAAGAATTGAAAAAAAATTAGAATTTTCAGTGACACGCGATCGCAAAATGTTACATAACTCCGGGATCAGTGACCCGGTGTGCGTAAATTTGGTATCAAAAGTTGCGCAAGACTCTAAGTAAAAAAGTCTTGAAGTGGCATCGTAAAATATTTAAGCATTGCAAAGTAGTCGCGAACATAGAGGAGGGGGCTAAATCAGCCTCCCCCCAGTCTTTTTAGGGTTAAGTTGGGTAAAAAGGGTAAATTTCTTTTTTTTGCCTTTTTTCACATCGGCGTTCTAAGCTCCTAAACAAGTTATTTATAGCGGAGTGGGAATGTGCGCATGTGTCACCCGGGTCATGACATCACAAGAAGACCGCAACACGGAGGAACGTGCATGGTTTACATGCAGAGCCTATGACTTGCTAGTAAAACAAACCCGTTTTTGCTTGTAAATTGAGGCTTAACTGAAAATGCCTAAGAATTGCTATACAAAAATTGTAGCAGGATGCAGCTACACATCTGAGTGCATATCGTCCATGATATAAACTTAAACAAATGTTTGCAAATATTGAAACAAATCGAAATAATATCTCTCTGTCAACGTGAGTATTGCACTCAGCGTGTACGTCTATGACCGAGCTAAACTGCGATTGCCTGCATGTGACGTCACAAAGATGACGTCATTTTTTCCCCGCCCGGACTCAATTTTTTTACGGGGGTTCCAAAAGTGAATTTACAGGTTGATTTTTTTTTTTTTACTGGGTTTTCCCACGAGGAAAATATGTTTTTATTGGTAATCTTTATGAAAATCTACCTTATATACAGTAAAACACAATTTTTAGGCAGTTTTCTTGTCAGCCTACCTTTAAACCAACCAATTTACTTGAAGATCAACAACATAAGACACACAGTAATGTAAAACACGGAATGAATTCTCACCAGATTGTGCAGCTCGAGTAGCAGACTGTGGTACAGGTTGTGACGAAGATGATGTCAGGGGGGAACCTGTCGGGTACATGCATAAGATAGCATTGTGATATGCATGCAATTGGGGATGTGGATTGTGAGATCTACACAAACAATTGCATTGTGATAGGTAACATGATGGGCAATTCATTTCCGGAGCTCATACCTATACATAACCACCATGATGCCAACCCTTTTTTGCATAAGGGACATATAGCATAAAAATACAGACTAATAAAATTAGCAAAAATGCCAATGTTTTGTTGTTGTTTATCTTAAATCGATACATATTCAAATTGGGTATGAAACCCTATCAGGAAAAAATACCAAACTAGGGAAATGTCATAACGCTTGTGCTAGTGGCAGAGATGACCAGCACACTTATTCGGTAGTTGATGTTGGGATTAAACCCTGTGATGGTCGTAGAGGTCAGATGACCGAGTATTGGTGTGTTCATGGTGGTTATACCGTCTGTGTAAGTAACGTGTACAGGATAACTCCGGATACCGGGTCCGTGAAAGAAGAAGAAGAATAAGAAGAAGAGCAACGGAAAGGGAGTAACTGAATCGTCAAACAGCGCAAGTATACAGGAAAACACTAACCACCAACCACGAACAGATAAAGCACCTGATAAGACTAAAGAAACCACTTCACAGTACTCTTACAACGCAAGGAGATCCGGTGTGCATAATATTGGAACCTGGAATGTGAGAACGCTGAAGCAAATAGGACACTGTGATGTATTCCTTGAAGAAGCTCAGAGATTTTACCTGGATATTTTGGGTTTGTGTGAGACACATGACTGGCACAGAGACGCTTATAAACAAAGTGGAGTATTCAATCCTTCTATCAAGCAGGGCAGATAACATTATCAGGGATGGAGTCGGCATCATGATTTCCCAACAAATACTGCAATGCTTGGTGAGCTATAAGCAGTCTCACCAAAGGTTATCACAGCAAAATTAAAAATGGACGGGATCATCAATATCATCCAGGTTTACGCCCCTACATTTGCACATAGTGAACAGGAGAGTAATATTTTCTGTGATGCACTGCAGATGCATACAGAAGGTCCCTAAGAAGGAGAACATAATCATGATGGGTGAATTCAATTCGAAAGAAGGAGCAGGCCACGGAGTATGTGCGCCAACTATAGGCAAGTACGGATTAGGCCAGATCAACAGCAGAGCGGTCAAGCTTCTGGAGTTATGTATGTTGCACGGAATGGCAGTGTGTAACACTACTTCGAACACAAGAATGCAGAATGGCAACATGGACATCACCATGTGGTCACTACAGAAACAAGATTGATTTCATCATTACCAAACTAGATGATATACAAATCTTCCAGAACTGCGGCTCAGTAGACATTTGGTCAGACCACAACCACGTATTAGCCAATTTGAAGTTCTCAACTTCAAAGACCACGGAAATGAAGAGCCTCCCCAGAAACTATGATGTTAGTAGATTCACTGACCCTAGCATTGTAGAAGCCTCCAAAGCCAGGATACAGATGTGGATGGGCTGTTTAAGAAATTCAAGGACACCACCAATGACATCACCGAATAAGTAGTTGGCTTCAAAAGGTCCAAGCAAGTCAAGGGTCTCCCAGAAGAGGTACGTAAGGCCTGCGAATACAGGATGGAGGCTATAATTCTCAAGCTGAACGAGCCCTTGGTCCAGAACAAGAAAGAGTACAATGAATTAAATAAGACTGTCAAGTATGAAGTGAAGAAGTGGAAGAAGACAATTATCGACACAGAAGTGGAAGAAATGGAAATCGCTCACTCAAAGTCAACAGCCATGAGCTCTTCAAGAAGGTAAAGAAACTTGCTGGTGAAAGAGACAAGATGCAACCTGCAGTGAAGAACAAAGAAGGCATCTTAAAAACGGCTCCTACAGAGGTGTTTAACTGCTGGGAAAAGGACACTTTAGCTCTTACCTTAACATGCAATTTCCAAGAGATGACAATATTCTGCACACCATACCTGACCCTCAACCTACAGACACCCCTAGTAAACCCTTCACAATCGGAGAAATATTAACACCAATTGACGGCTGAAAACGACAAGGCCTGCAGCTGGGATAAAATCGCTGCAGAAACCTTGAAGGCTGGTGGACTACCAATGAGACAACTCATGCTTCAGATTATCAACACGGCATGGTCGGAAGGTAAACACCAGAAGACTGAAGCAAATGTCTCATCACTCCACTGTTCAAGAAAGGAGACAAACTAGATCCATCTAACTACAGGGCCATTACTCTACTCTCCATACCTGGGATAGTGTTCTGTTTAATGGTCTTCATGATAATTCAAGGAACTATCTGACAGAGGAACAATGTGGATTTAGAAGTTATAGAGGCACCACAGATGTTGTGTTTGTCGTTTGACAGATCTTCGAAAGGACAGAGAAAGACGGATACCAATCCACTGGAACTGTGTTGAATTTATGGCAGCTTTTGACACCATATGGAGGAAGCTCTCTGGAAATGTCTGAGTTCCATTGGTGTGGACAAGTCCATGGCTGACCTCATTCAAAACATGTACAAACAAACCAACTGCTCTGTTATGGTGAATGGAAAGATAACCGAATGGTTTGAGGTCACAACTGGTGTCCGACAAGGCTGCCTCCTCTCTCCAAGGACATTCAAAAGCTAGATGGTGGAGTACAGATGGGTGATATGCGGGTTAACAACATCCGATATGCAAATGACACCATTCTCATGGAACTCTTATTCGAGAAACTCCAAGTCTCAACAAGTGAATTGGAGAAAGCATACAGTAAATGGGGTATACAAATGAATACTGCAAAATGTAATATCATGACAGAGGACCATCAACAGATCTCTCTAAACAACACCAACATTGAGAAATTGGACAAGTTTGTCTTCCTTGGCAGCATAGTTCCTTCCATAGAAGAAGATGTGAAGAAGAGAATAAGACTGGCAGCCTGGTCATTTGGAAGGCTGAAAAGTACCATCTAGTACAACCAAGACATATCAAGAACTCTTAAAGTTAGAATCTACAAGGCCCTCATCCTCCCTATTGCTACATATAGAGCGGAATCCTAGACTCTGTGTAAATCAGACAGAAAGAAGCTTAAGGTTTTTGAAATGAGGTGTATCCGGACCATACTGGGAGTTCAACTAATGGACAGAATAAGGAATGAGTGAAGAGATATCCAAGCGTCGCTTGAAATGGTTTGGGCATGTTTTCCGCATGGCGCATCACCGCCTACCATACCAAGCATACCGAAACAACTTTGATGCACGTAGACCCCTGGGACGCCCTCCTACGAGATGGAGAGACCAAGCCCAGAGCAACGTGGGACTACCTTTACACAAGGCAGGGCTCATATCCCAGAACAGACCTGAGTGGAACAGTCTGGATCTCTCGTAGGGGAGCGAAAGGACACACTGTCCTGTGCACCTAAGTTAAGTAAGTAAGTCACCGGGTCCCAGGAGAGCACGGCCGTGTCTGACGTGATGCTGTCTAACGTTACCATGGTAGTTATACCTGTGAGTAAATACATAACATCAACGTCATCATCGTCAGCATCATCGTATGCATCATGCACATTAGTATCCCCATCATCCACATCATCATTATATGTACCAGAATGAGTGATGGTAGCACCATTATCCGTCCTTCCAAACACAGCCCCCGCATCGCAGGTGCCAGTGGTAGTGTTGGCCTGCACGCTGAATTGGTAGTTGGTGTTGGGCTTGAGACTCGTGATTATGGTAATGGTCGAAGTTGTCTGACGATTGACAACTTGAGAACTCATTGTGGTCGTACCATCCGTGTAGGTGGCAATATAGGCGGCGTCGGTACGATTTGTCAAGTCTTGGCTCAAAAAAATACCAGCCTGAGGATAGAATATGGCTGTATCTGATGTGATGCCCGTCATTCCCTTCGTAGCTATGTATTGACGTAATTACAATACGACACAAGTATAAGGAATACCTCCTCCTCACCAGCGTCTTTGAGTCATTTATATCATCAGCAGTATCTCAAGCAAGATTATCATCATCATTATTTTCTCCATTATCACCACCACCGGAATTAATATTAAAAAGGTCATGTCATTACCTGTCCTTCCAGACACTGCCCCCATATTGCGGGTGCCAGTGGTAGTGGTGGCCTGCAAACTGAACTGGTAGTTGGTGTTGGGCTTCAGACTGGAGATGGTCGTTGTGGTTTGATTTAGTACCTGCGTGCTCATGATTGTTGTACCCTCAGTGTATGTGACCGTGTAGATGATAGCGTCAGGCACTTTGTCCCAGGAGAGGAAAGCCGTGTCTGACGTGATGCTTCCAAGCGCTACCTTCGTAGCGATGTCTGCGAGATGGAGAGTAAAGACATTAACATATGAAAGCAATCCATCACCATAATTAGTAGCAGCATCTTTATAAATATCATCATTGTAAGTATCGTCATAACCACCATCACCATCATCCTGACCATCTCGTAATCAGGAGCATCATACTTGTCATCAATTACCATTTTACCGATATCATCATTGTCATCACCACAACCAGTCTATATGTGAAGATGATTGTTTCTGGTACGGTGTCTTTGGAGATTATTTTGCCATAGTAGGTGTGGTTAAGTAGCTACATGCATTTATATAAGTAGATGATATGAATGGTCACATCAGCAGCATTAATATCTTTATCATCAGAGTATGACATATCATTAACTATAAACTACAATAATGACTCAGTGTGTGAAGTTATTACCTGTCATTCCAGACACGGCCCCACATCGCGGATGTCGGTGGAAGTGGTGGCCTGCACGCTGAACTGGTAGTTTGTGTTAGGTTTGAGACCCGTGATTGTCGCAGTGGTTACGGGACTGAGTACCTGGCTGCTAAGAGTGGTTCCACCAACTGTGTAGGTGACCGTATAGTGGATAGCTCCGACTAATATATCCCAGGAGAGGATGACCGTGTCTGAAGTGATGCTGTCCAGTATTACCATCGTAGCTGACTCTGTGAGTGAAGACATTAAATATACCGATTTAACTATTCACGTTGAACGTTTGTATGTTTCCGTTATTTAGCTTCAAAATATGATTTAAACATGACCAAGAAAATATACGTCACGTAGACAACGTAATTCCATGGTGACTCCATTAAATAACCCATAGTCAATGGCCCGAATTCTCAACTTGTAGCTCAAATTTGCTTGGCCTAAAAGACAAAGACTACCGGTAACACTTTGCACCAGCAGACTTATTGTCTCGTAACTATAGTCCCCGTAGATATCTAATGGTTTCCTTTCATCATCAAGTCAATCCATTGAGAGCTGCCTATAAGCATTAGGACAATGGGCTCTTTTAAATTCAATTCTAACAGTATAACAGTGAAACAGGTCACCAGCAATACAGTGTCCAGGATGATCCAGGACGCAATTTGGCTGATGCAGACTTTACTATAACTTAATTTCAAAGGGCCCATTGTCCCGATGCTTATACGCAGCTCTCAAGGGATTGACTTGATAATGAAAGGAAACAATTATAATATCTCCGGGGTCCATAGTTACGAGACAATAAGTCTACTGGTGCAACGTGTTACCGGTAGTTTTTGTCTTTTAGGCCAGGCACAAGGTGAGCCACAAGTGGAGAATTCGGGCCAATGAGTTCTTTATGAAAACGGATTGACAGTGGAGAACCTTATGACAAAATGATCACGAATGTGGATGTATACATTTGTTTGCTTTGCCGGTGTAAAGATTGACAAATTAATACAAGTGCAAGAAGAAAATGATTTTAAAATATTGATTACATTCTAAACACTTATTATATTATATTGTGCATATAACAAGAATTAAAGTTTCAGTTTGTAGCCGGTTAAAAAAAAAAAACTAGTTACAGCAAAACACGGCGATAAATTAATCTGGGTATGTCAAAAAGGCCACGCAAATATAAATTCGGTATTAATCTTACAGTCAATCGGAGGGGATTTCGGCACTAGATTATGTTCCAGACTTACCAACCGGTAGATGAGCATCTGCTATCCTACGTAGGTTTGCCTTCACCAGAGCTTCCTGAGAACAGACCTCTCCTCAGCCTTTCCCACAGTGTTATGCCAGTCCCGTAGCATCTTCTGTGTCCCATCACTAGTCACGTGTTGGAACCGCATGTTGGTTGATATGTAGTTGTGTATTGCCCCCTCCTGACATCCAAGTGCTCTTCCAAGTTGTTCAATTTTGTCATTGCCAACTACATCTTGAGCCACAGCACGTATTATGGAATTGAAGCTGGAATAATAATGACACATGCAAAAGATAAGAAAGAACCCGAATCACAAACAAGAATGCATGCTTTTTAAAATTAAGAGTAATCATCTGTCTCAGTTCCACATGAGTTGAATACTAATATGAACATACTTTGAATGCAATCAATTGCAGGTTTGTAATCGCACCGCATTTGCAATATTGATGTGTATTGTTAGTTTGGAAAGTGATAATTGTTATGATAATTTCACTTACACGCACATAATAAATTGTTCATATGTTTATACATATCAACTTTGATTATATTATACACTGGCGTACTGGTGGGGGGTCATGGGGGGGGGGGGGGGGGGGGAGGGGGGCTTGACCCCCAGAATAATTCAAATCATGGCTTTTATCTAATTCGATAAAAGTGATTGAAAGAAAAGAGTATTTCTTTAGACAAGAAAACTCAGATCTTACTTCATGTCAAGTCAAATTTCCTTCCCAAGTATGCACCAGAATGCATAATTTCAATTAAAACATTGCAAAAGCACCTTTACCGTGCACCCACCTACCATCACACCCTCCCATCACCCTTCCCCCTCTCGGTTATCGTTTCGCTCCCTCGGGAATCGGTCTTGTATACGTCTGGAATACAATGTTCATGTTTTGTCATGAAATAATGCTTTGATGCACTGTTTGAACTGAATATGTCACTTTGCGAATATTATTTTGGGGGTGCATTTTTGTTTTTCTTCACGAATCAATCATAACATCTTCTGGTTAAGAATCATGACGATGATGACGCACTAACGCACCCCGGGGGCGGGGGAGGGGGGGGGGGGGGTACTCACGTATATTGGGTATACGGGGATGTGCCGCTGGGAAGGGTAACTATTACAAGAAAGATCCTTAGACATGGGTCCCATTTTCATTTTAAAAATCCTTAGACATGGGTCCCTTTTTTCATTTATTCCTTTCCCTCTTTTCTCCCTCATTGTTCCGGGATTTTGGGATTTGCCGATGTGAAATTGCTAAAATGTTCAAGCTCGCTCCGCTCGCTCGCATACATGATATTTCACAACCTCGCGTGTTATATAACGCCATATCATAAGTAATAAAACGAATATACCCATACAATATTGAAACAAATGACAATTTTCCGCTGTGAAATTGCTAAAATTTTCAAGCTCGCTCCGCTCGCTCGCATACATGATATTTCACAACCTCGGGCGTTTATATGTTACCCTTCATAACGCCATATTGTAAAAACGAAGAAACCTATACAATAATATTGGAACAAAAAATGTTCCGATGTGAAATTGCTAAAAATTTCAAGCTAGCTCCGCTCGCTTGAATAAATGATATTTCACAACCTCGAGTGTTTATATATTACCCTTCATAATGCCATATCATAAGTAATAAAAACGAATATACCCATACAATAATAATGAAACAAATGGCAATTTTTTCGCTGTGAAATTGCTAAAATTTTCAAGCTCGCTCCGCTCGCTCGCATTATTAATATGTATGCAAATTACGGCATCATAATTGAAGACTATTCACTGTTTTAAATCATTTGAAAAATTGAGAATTTCACCTCCGATATGCACCAGATAGCTCCATTCTAGTGTAAAAATTGCCCTCCCCCACTCGGTCGCTTCGCACCCTCAATGTATACACTTTCACCCTCCCTAGGAAAATACCCTGGCGCCGCCCCTGTAGTATGGTACAGTTCACTAATAATACAAAAATGTGTCCAAAAAATGCAAAATGATTGGCCATTGTTTTATATTATACCCCAGTCACACCGCAAACCAAATCCAGACCGACACGAGACCGAATAATTCAGGAACGTTGCGGGACGTTCGGGGTGCTAGCGGTTTGGTGTCGAAGTGGTATCGGAATTGTCGGTCTCTTGTCGAGGTCCAGTTCGGACTCCGAATTTGTCGGAGTGGGTTCTTTCAAACGTGCTTGAAATAACCCACTCCGACAAATTATCGGGGTGCTTGCGGGGACGTGTCGGGGTCGTGTCGGGGGACGGTTCGGGGAATGCGGGGAGGATTCGGAGTGGATTCCATCTGGTGTCGGAGTGAAAATTCGGGCTGGGTTCGGTTCTGATGCCATTTGGATTCGGCCGAACTGAAACCGCAAGAAAAAAGAATGGAAATGTTGTACTCAAATGATGCCCGCAACTACACCGATACCAAACCGAATCAAGACCGAATAGCCCTCGAGCGATGCGATATTTACCCACTTGAGCACATCCACTATTGGAAGAGGGGCGATATCTTGGGCATATTTACATTTAATTTTTACTGGAAAAATATATCATCTATTGCTTTGAGCCGTGCTATGAATATATAATTATAGTCAAGAAAGTACCTAAGCTGAACTAATAGTTTGATTGGGGTCTCGTTCATCATACTTGAAAGATATTTATAATTAATTTCCATGACATATACCATTTATTATTTTATGAGTGGACCTCGTATACAATTATTAGCAGGGGCGGATCTAGCTTATTGCTAAGGGGGGAGGGGGGGGTTGACCCATTGACGATGCGGAGCATCGTCACGAGCCGCCGGCGAAGCGGCGATTTTTTTTGCTATTTTGAACCCTTGTAAGTGATGTCTTTTTGCTAAGGGGGGTTTGACCCAATGACGATGCGGAGCATCGTCCACGAGCCGCGAAGCGGCGATTTTTTTTTGCCATTTTGAACCCCCGTAAGTGATGTCTTTTTGCTAAGGGGGGGGGGGGGTTGACCCAATGACGATGCGGAGCATCAATCCACAAGCCGCGAAGCGGCGATTTTTTTTTTGCTATTTTGAACACCCGTAAGTGATGTTTTCCACATCACATTTTCACTTGGCAGCCCAAGGGGGGGGGGGGGGGGGGTTAAACCCCCTAACCCCCCCCCCCCCCCCCCCCCCCCCCACCCCCCGTAGATCCGCCACTGATTACGTTTATGTTTATGATTACTTTGAAGAATGAACGTCCACTGATCATTCCGAGGTAATGACATGTCATGTGACCGAGTAATGTGCGAATTGCAACTCCCCTACTCATTACACCAACGTCGATCACAGTTGGAATTCTCCAATAGAGATTTACGAAATTTAAATACTTCAAGCATACATCATAACAACTGAGGCGTTTTTAAAACCAAACCTGTTCTTAAATTGGTGATATGGATACAACGAGGTATGTAGAAAAAAAGAAGTTTGTGGACACTGCTAATAGATCCCTTTAAAGTAATTTATGAGTCTAGAAGTTAAGTAGACATACGTACAAACATAATATTATACAATCAATATTCAGATACAAAATTACTCCTGTTTAATGACCAGTCTTGTTTATTTCTATCATTATAACATTAAATTCAAAAATATAAAGAAACTGACCAGAAATAAATCATGTGATGGAAAAGGAGCAAAGAAAATGGGATTTCAACGGGATTCGAACCCGAGACCTCTGAATTGCTACTCCGGTGGTCTTATCAACTGAGCTATAGAAAACCCTAGTACGGCGCTCGTCCCTAAAACCTCTTAATTTTCATTGCTCGAGTGGTCAGAAGCTATTATAAACATGACATAAACACGAAGGATATAAATCAACCTGGTGATATAATATGTGAGGGATCACCGAAGTGATGCAGCTTTTTAAAATAATTGATTCAAACACATACAAGACTGACCAGAAATATATAATGTGATTATAATGGGATTATAATAATATTCCATAATTTCACTTTCAAAAGAAGCAACACACATAATATAGCCAGCTTCCTCCAAATAAAAGTCATACGGTATGTTGTTTCATTTAACATGTTTAAGTTCAGGATTACTTTATCCTGTACTGTGACAAAGAATAGGATTATAATGAATCATTAATCAGACAAAAATTCGCAAAAAGTTGGGAAATAGAACATGAAACTGATATCAGACATTATTATCGTTCAGATAGCGTAAACCAAAGTGTCGTATATACTAGTGGGATGAATTCGGGCTGGGTTCCATGTGAGTTCGGAATTGTCGGTTTCATGTCGGATCCATTCAAATACTATCGGGGTCGTATCGGTCTTGATTCGGCCGAATGCAAACCGAATTCATGCGATGAATAGAAGACTGAATGATCACCAGGCGCTGAAGGCTAATTAACACCCGACCAAGTACCCATTTATACTCCTGGGTAGAGAGCAGCAATGTGGATTAATTGTCTTGCTGAAGGACAAACGGAGTGTGCTGGGTTCGAACTCGGGATCTCGAGATCAGAGAGCGCGCGCTCTACCGATCTTGCCACACCACGTCACACTTAGCAAAAAGACATCACTTACGGGGGTTCAAAATAGCAAAAAAAATCGCAGCTTCGCGCCTCGTGGACGATGCTCCGCATCGTCATTGGGTCAACCCCCTCCCCCCCTTAGCAAAAAAAGCTCTTTCGCAATATCCGGTGGTGATACGGATTTGGTTCTGCCCCCCCAAAAAAAAGTTTTTGCTCATTACGCCACTGATATTATGTAGTTGATGGCAAATAATCAAAATATATTACACATCAATTCCTATGATCACATATTTATATTTACTCATTCTTTGACTGTGCCTTGGGTCCAGGGTTGGTTTCTATGTCTCCTGCCCTCGTGAGGTGAAGCTTGGAGATGAACAGCTTCCACAGACGTTTACGACTATTCTTCTTACAAGGTTTATGGTTACCAGGTGAATTCTGAGTGGTAGCTTTCTGCTTCAAATAAATGGGGGAAAGTAGATTGGTAAAGTGATACAAAAGTATCGAAGTATACAGACCTTGCTTTTTTATGAGAATATTATGACATACTTGGAAAAAACACGAAATATTCATTGTAAGAAAGATGTCAACATGTGATAGATAAGATTTGGATTTCAAACATGTTCAATAGGGACATCATCCAAGATACAAATACAAAATAAAACAAATTACACGATATACAGTCAGGCCCACTCTCGCTTTTCCACTATTTTGAAAATGTTGATTTACCGCTATTCTCTCCGCGACGTCGCTAGATGGCGCATACATCGTGGCGATCAGCTAGCGATAGTGACATGCGATAATATATAAAAAATAGAATTTTGTACAGCCTATACGGTATACTACCCGTATAGTTACGCGTACGACATGCATAGAGCCGACTCGCTCTACCCAGCTACCAGGGTAGGGTCCGCATGGCCGCAGCTCTGGACGGGCCGAACGCTCGCTGCGCTAGCTAGCTGCTGTATCGATCGATTTAAAGTAAACGGCTGTACTTAAAGACTATGTAAAAGTCAACAAACAATTTGAAATCTGAAATCAAAGTTACGATTTATAACGCTATTTTCTTCAAATGTTCTGGATAGATCATTGAGAAAAAATGCAAATCTGCAGATCAATTATCATTGATGGTACGATTGAAATATTAGGATGACCTATCCAGAACATTGGCTAAAATTAATTACATAAAATCAATTTTAATAGTAGTGTGAATTCCCCCATTGACACAACACGTATAGCTAAGTATGACGTCATGATTCATAATAGGAAGGGGTTCAGGAATAGCATTTTTCCGCTATTTTCAAGAATAGTGGAAAAGCGAGAGTGGGCCTGACTGATATATGTATGTAATGTCCAATATTTTCCCCTCAGGAATTAACACAATCTGCTTCAAACATGTCAGATATCAAACCAAAATTACTATCATTAGTGATGTATCGTCATATACACTATATAGATGATATAGTTAAATATAGTTTACATTGACCGTTTTGTTATAATAATGGGGACTTTGGGCTTGTATTTATTGCGCAATTCCACGTACACCCTTGTTTATTATAATTATAACAGTGGTTTCATCACTTTCGTGTATATAGGGTTTAATTTGTTTTTATTTCAGTCATATACGGCAGTGTATACGATACTGCCGTATCTCCCACCACTAAAACGTAACCTAGCTGGAGTATCTCACACATATGTATAAATATTGAGGATATATGTTCATTTGTGAGTTAGAACGAAGGGGTTACTAATTTAAATCAACTTTCGCTGACAATATCTTAGACAAGATGCCTACCTTTTTAACTGACGATGTCAGGAGTCGGAGATAGTCTCTACATCGATAGAAGATTACAGAAGAGCATCCATGTGAACGGCCAGACTCGGTAGTCTCATTATCAGGTGCTGGGTTCCCGCTTTGATCAATACTGGTCCTTGGTGGAATTGGTGCTGCATTTATAATTAGTGTCGGTTTGGTGGTCTCGGTTAACGAATTCGTTAAATGTTTTGCTCGGTTCATGTTGGTAGTTGACAAGTCGGGCGAAATGTCTGCATGGTCCCTGCTGGTAAGGTGTGTCATGCCTGCGATTCCGTAAACTTCAAGACCTTCACCGTCATGACCGTCAGGTTGGCTTTTGTGTTTGTCTGATGTCATGACTACCTCGTCTATTTTCTGTCCTTTCAGCGACACCCTCTCGCGAGTGTCTTTAGTTTGATTTGGGGATTCATATTCCTGTCTCCTTTTCCAATTCCTCTTCCTAGTTTGAACCCTTTTCGTCTTTTTCTTTTTGATTCGTTTTGACAACAACCGTTTTCGTTTTCTCTTCTCTCTTTCCAGCCATTTCTTCCCCCTTTTCTTCTGGTCACTTTCGTGGATTTTCGTCTCCTTTTTTAAAGTGCTGCACCCACACGTGTCGCTTCTGGCTGGAAATCTTGGGGCGAATCTCCCGATCCTTACCCTCCAGTCACACAGTGAGACAGGCATCGTGGTTATAAGGTCAAATCGTCAGCTTCCAAACTAGTCCTTTCTCCTTGTACATCTGATTGCGGACCTGTGGAGACCAAACGCATGAACATTGTAATATACATGCCTTAATGTTGCTTTGTTGGAGGTGATGTAGCTACAATCAGTCAATTTATAATACTGCAAATGCTATTTCTAATTAATATCAAACAAATGCAGTAGAAGAAAAGGGAAAAGAAAGAGTGAAATCATTTTATCAAGGATAACATTTCAAATGCATACAAACGTGTACTCATTATCGTATCCTTCCTTCACAAACTGAAGTTTCGTGTACAACGGATACTGCAGCAGAACATGTCAACAGTGGCGTTGTGCGGGATGCACGAACCTCAACCTTCCCACCCCAACCAAAAATGAATACATAAATTATATCAACAAAACGAACAAATAAATAGTAATAATAATACGTAGTTGACAAACCAGTAGCAGACGTGCGGAGATATTAGGGTTTTACAAAATAAAGACAGTTTGTATAGGTTGTGCTCGCCCCACCGCCCTCCCATAATAGTTACTCTGCCCGCTTTATCAGTCCGACCACGGTACGCAACTGAACGGGAACATTATTATAATATATCGAGCAGTGGGAAAACCTAGCCTTTATGGTAAATACATCGTTCTATGTTAACCTCCAGCGTTCATTAGATAAATAAATTGTGCATGATGATAAACCCACATCAGACCACCTAGCCGCCCTCACACCACGCCCATACCCACCACCACCCTTACAGCTAGTCCTTCCCCTGTTCGATGGTTCTGGCTAGTACGCTGCTGGCCGAGTGTCATGTTAAATCATAATATTTAGAGCGCGTTAAACCTTAAAACATTGTCAATAACATAACAAAGATGAATTGGCTTATATTTATTTACACACCAATATTAATGGGTGTTTCACAAAGATCCTAAGTTGAACTTAACTCTAAGTTGGAATTAAAAAGTATGGTAAGCCATTTGAAGCCTTGGATTAAAATATATTCAAAAACAAAAATGCAAGTATTTTATACTTTTCATAAATTGTACATGAAAAGCAGGAAATCTACCTGATTATAAAAAAAACGTTAATGATTTGAAACAACATTTCATGCCATTTAAAAGTACTTTTACAACTTTTAAAAATAAACTAACGGCTTTCCACATTGTTTAAGTCCAGCGTGAAGTTAAATTCAACTTAGGATTTTTGTGAAACATCCCCAGGAGTGTTTCACAAAGAGTTACATTCGCTTGTACAGTTGTAATACATTTTAAGTCAGAACATATTACTTTTCAGAAATATGATGCAATGAAATGCAACTTTACATTCGATTCCAACTCTTTGTTCAACACTTCTTGTTTTTTCTCCTTTTATACTTCGCACAAAAAGTTCCCTAATCGAGGTTTGCGCATGAATAACCTTTCTATTACGCTATTACCATTCATACATTTGGTATCATTGGAAAGCGTGAAGTCTCCCCTTTATATTGATATAACATTTGCTATGAATATTTTATCATCGAATGTGCATTGGCTCCAAATGTAGGGCAAAGTCAAAAGTGAAATGTTGCAAAATGCACTGATTTTGTCAACAATGTGCCTTCCTAATTGGCTTGAATGGGGACGGTCATGCATTCAAGCCACGTTTTAAT
Organism: Echinarachnius parma; assembly: GCA_037951105.1. Taxonomy (NCBI): domain Eukaryota; kingdom Metazoa; phylum Echinodermata; class Echinoidea; order Clypeasteroida; family Echinarachniidae; genus Echinarachnius; species Echinarachnius parma. The sequence continues at coordinate 1,151 of JBAMJV010007305.1, read as the reverse complement.
CTTCAAACAAAAGGAAGGCACACTGTTGACAAAATCAGTGTGTTTTGCAACATTTAATTTTTTACTTTGCCCTACATCCGGATGTTATGCACATTCCATGATAAAAATGTCCATAGCAAATGTTATATCAGGGGATTCACGGTTTCCAATGATACCAAATTTATGAATGATAATAATAACGTAATAGGCATTTAAGCCACGTTTTAATCTTCAAACGAAAGGAAGGCCCTTTGTTGACAAAGTTAGTGCATTTTGCAACATTTCACTTTTGACTTTGCCCTACATTTGGATGCAATGCACATTCCATGGTGAAATACTCATAGCAAATATTATATCAATGTAAAGGGGAGAATTCACGCTTTTTAATGATACCAAATTTATGAATTGTAATAACCTAATAGAAAGGGTAGTAATGCGCAAACCTCGATTGCGGAACTTTTTGTGCGAAGTATACTTATGTATTAAGTATGCATATATTGGCTATGACATTTTAATGGTGTACCACAGTGACGGTGGAATGGTGTGGCCGAACAAAAAAGGGCACTTGATGTATCTAAATGCAAACAACAACGATAAAAGTATTGTTACCAATTTGAGCTGACACTCTTAATTAGATATTTAAAAATACACAATGAAATTACACTGAGTAATTGCATCATTCATATTATAAAATGTGGTTTATAATGGTACAGTACAAAAACTGGCCAGAAGTTGAAGACGCCCTAACATCTGACATGGCCAAGATCGCGAACTACATGAAGACCTGGAGACCAAATAATGCAACTACCTTCCATCTCAACACCAATGAAGCAAACCGCCAGCTCACAATCATTGTCAACGGGACCCCCCTGCCCTACATCTCCACCCAAATATATTTTGGATTACAGCTCAACAGACAGCTGACCTTCAAAACCACACCTGGACTCACTCCGAGCTCAAGTCTTATCCAGGAACAACCTATTCCGTCGCCTTGCAGGCACCACCTGCTGTGCTAAAAATCCCACGCTCCGCCCTGGCGCCCTCGCACTTGGTGTGCAGCAGTGCTGCTGAGTATTTCGCAGCACACACTCACGCAAAATGGAGACCACAATCAACGAGACAATGAGGATCATCACATGATGCCTACAACCCTCACCAACATAACTCGATCC
>JBAMJV010007304.1:0-13602 GCA_037951105.1 Echinarachnius parma | reverse complement strand
TCCGGGTAGACATAATCAATTTGTTACTATATTTTGGGAGTGCCCCTGTTCCGTTTTTTGGAGGGGCCACCCTGTATAATGAACCATTTTTGAAAAACTGTCCAATTACAAAATGCACGTCGCTGTGGGAGCTACATTATATTGTCGCATAGATTTATTAGTTGACTAAGGGAGAAAATCATGATAATTGACAATAAGATAATATGCCAATGCTTTGGGTTGTTAATTTATGTTCAAAAGTGTGTTACCTCAGTGTCAGTACTATGGCAAAAGTTTGCATCCCTCACATTTTTTGTTTACCCCAACAATTTTTCAGTTTTTATTCAGGTTGGGTCATGTAAATATAATTTTATCTGGGGTTTTTTATCTCTTAGTTAATTTTTTCTTTTCAAACTCCTCTCATCTATTCATTTTTTTTTTCTATATTGTGTCTTCTTTCCTATTTCTTTGTTTCTTAAATTTGTCCTGTGTTATATTTTGCAAAGTGTCAAAATCGTCATTCATAAATTCATATTTATGTTTTTAATGTTTATAATAGCATTGTAACATATATATGTTTGCCTGCAACCCTTGTGCATGAATCTGATTGCAATTAGTATTTAAGCATTGTAGTCAAATATTGATTGTTTTCTGCATGTTTTCCAACTGAACAAAATATATAATTTGGGGCCCTACAAATGCTGTACATAAATAAATCTGATTGATATGGTTTTCATAAAGGGGTTTCATGAAAAGGGTTTCGTGGGAATGTCCCCCAGGGCCCATTCAAGGGTCTTGTGGCTCAATGGTAGAGCACTGGTCTAGCAATCCGTAGGTCTCGGGTTCGATTCCCCGGGCGAACCCCTTTTTTTCTTTGCTCATTTTCAATCATTTAAAATATTTCTAGTCAGTCAATTTCTTCTATATGTTTGATTATTGTTTTCATAATATTACAGAATGCTGGATGACTTCTCAACAGAGATGGAGAACACGGAGTCAAGATTAGATTCTTGTTATGAAGAAAATGGCCAAAGTCACCAGAATGTCAAATGGTAAATGAAGTTCAAGGTTCATATGATTTATTTAATTTTTCTTTGACAGAATATTGAAAAAACATAATGAAGTACAAAGTAAGCAAATGTAATACATGTATATATGCAGTCCATCAATATAAGGCAACCTTTAAAGGAACTAAAGAATACAACGTATTTTGGCCACTTATTCCATAATTGATGACTTGTAAGCTAGGTCTGCAGAAAAAAACTCCATCGAAAAATAAACACAGTAGTGATTTTAGGCTAATTTTCTGATGCTCAAATCTCACTTAGCAGCCAGTTTTACATTTAGGGTCCAAAATCAGCAGCGTAATTGACGACAATTTCATCAGCTTACGTCATCTAGAGAATTTAGAGAGGCGTCGTGTACAGAGACTATGGGGCAAAGTTCTTTAGAATGACGTCACACCGAATAGAGGGCAGCATCATCGATTTTTGGCGATTTTAAAGGGGCATTCCCAGGACAATTAGATATTTACTAATTACCCCATAAAATTGATTGATTTCATGGGAAATGACTGCCAAATTCTTTTGTTAAGGAAAAATTACTTATAGAGAGCCTAATTGTGAAAATTTAGGCCATCTAGACGCTGTAGTTCCTTTAATAGAATTAAAGTGCAAATTAAATTAATTATATTGTCTCTTTCATGAAATTACTCACTTGGGGTACACGGGACAATAATGGAATGAATTGAAAAGAAACCAGAATTGATTAATCTTTTCAAAAAAACTATGACAATCACCCCCTCCTCATTTGTACAACCCCTACATATGCATCCTAGAACATTCACTTCTTTACTTTAATAGGACATCCATATATTTGCACCCTGGAATTTATAAGCTGTCATCATTTTCAAAACATTTGTATCCATATTCATTTTATTTGGAAAATATAATATAAAATGTTTCCTTCTTTTTCCCTTCTTTTTCCTTTGCACAGACAAGCGACAGTGGATGGCCATCCTTGTTCTACTGGTTGTGATGCTCATAGTAATCATCCTCTTTCTTCATTCCCAACATGAGCGTTCATTACATCTCTACCTCGTTAACTTCTTCCCGGACAAGCCCCCCAAAATTGTAACACCATGATGCCATTACAACGGGGAAGCCTGGTGGCACATGAACAGGTAGCTAACCACCAACCGAACTAGGATCTATGGAGTGTACTGGTGGGAGTCTATCTGGTGTGTCATTTTGGCCACCTGAAAGAAAAGCTTAAAAGGAAGCCCCCGATCTCCTAACACACGTATTACCTTCTTCCCGGACAGAAGCCCACCCAAATTGTAACACATGATGCCATTACACGGGAAGCCTGGTGGCCAGCCCTTAGTGGTGCTCCAGGTGCAAATGGTCACCAGAAATATCATTGGCCACCAACGAACTAGGATCTGCAACACACAAGTCTATGGTGGGAGTATATCTAATGTGTCATTTCGGGCCACTCTGAAACGAAACGCTCGAGGTAGAGCCCGGGAAGCACTTGCCTGAACCGAGATCAGAATGTCAAGCTGCTGCGCACTCTGTTATGACATGTTCTGCCATCAAATACTCATTAAGCCCAGTGGAAAATGGAAGGTAGCTTAGCTGGAACATATATAAGACTTGACTGGCAAACTGTCAGTGTGTCAGATGTGTAGGTTGGTATCATGACTGCATTGTCACAGATATTTTACAACAACCTGCACTGTAAAGATCTTTCCTGATGCTTAATACATTGCACATCAAATGCAATGCTGCCCTGGCTTGGACAGGATATCCTCGGCCTATGTGAGACAGTGCATCTATCAGACAGTGTAAATGGACAAATATTTGGGGCTGGAGCCCTGAATTGAACTGATGATGTATGGAGGGGCAAGAGATTAACCGTGACAACAGGAACTGCCCTAGTTCCACTGATCTTTTAGATATATGCTCAGAATTCTTTATGCTCTATGGTTGAATGAGTTAGGAAGGTATGTGTACTCAGCTAAGCTCTTTATAATTTGATGTTATTGTGGTGTATGGACATTTGATGAGTTAGAGCCAATGATTTTAATAAGCTTAGTGAATTGGGCTGGGCTGGTTTTGAGCTCTTCGGCCCAGAACACTTAACCTTAAAAAGACTTGGCTTTTTCGGACCTTCAAAAGGACTGGGAGGGGGGGGGTCTAAAAGTGCCCCCCTAGACCCCCCCCCCCCCCCCCCCCCCCCCCTCTGAGATCTCGGCTATTACGTGTCCGAGCCAGCGACCAAATTTGGATTGCACATACTTTCCGATGTAATCTACAAGAATCCATCATTAAATTAACAATTTTAAGCCCCCCATATTTTGACAAATTGCTTGATGCCCGCTTCAGCTGATGCCCCCCAAAGGAACTCATTATGCAAGCATCGAGGACTGCTTGTCTCTGATGTGTGCCACGTGAGAGATGTATATTATAATCTTCACTAGCACTACATTATTTTTATACTGAATGTATTTATGTGAATTAGAGCATACATTGTTGAAATGAAGACATAACTTTCAATGTTTCATGTGTTTTCAACATAATACTATATAATACTAATTATACTCTATTTATATAGCACCTTATATGATTGATAATCATCTCTAAGAGCTTTACAATGATATTATTACCCCGGTCATAGGATACAATGCAAACCAGCACACATTGTGTGCACCATCTCCACTCCCTGGGGAGCATTCCTTCCAAGCGGCTCACGGGCATTGAGAAGATCGTTCACATAAATGCTTTCACCTCGTACCGGGTACCCATTTATACACCTGGGTAGAGAGCAGCAATGTGGATTAATTGTCTTGCTGAAGGACAAACGCGATGGGCATACTACGGGTTCGAACTCGGGATCTCCCACTTGGAAAGCGAGCGCTCTACCAATCTTGCACACCACATCCACATGCTTTACAGTGACATAATTAATATTTATTCATCAATTTATTCATAATTAATATTTATTCATCAATTTATTCATAATTAATATTTATTCATCAATTGACTGAACGTTGTATTATTCAGCTGTTATTATTGACTGACCCTTATGAATGATAAGATAATAACATGTCTGTAGGAAGTCTGCAATATGTTTTTACTGTTGAGAGAATGCTGTATTGCAGAGTTTGTTAACCCAGTGACTACGGGAACCGGGTGGGTTGTGTACAAAGTCTATGGGGATTTCTGAAAATCGGAGGGAATGGGTTAAGGGGAGATTATGTATTGCAAGATGCAACAAAATATTGGTCCTCAAAATCATACCACCATATCGTCTTTGGCATTTTTTAAAAAGTAAGGTGACCACAAACACATTATATTTTAGAACAAATGTAGTTGTCATAGTGAACTTTTTCTTCTCATTTATGATCAAAGACATTATCAAAGGACATGTACTTTAGTTATGCACAGTACTAGAATGTGTGTTTATCACAGTGTTGTGCCAATTAAAAACAGATGTGAATTTAGAGGATTGTTCATGTAATGCCCATCATATTTTTCTCTCTAAGAATGTCAAATTTAAAGGGGATCCAAACGCTTGCATTTTTGCGCACTGTTACTGATAAATGTATAAACCATGTTACGTATAGTCCCTCTTGAGTATAACTAATAATGGAAATAATCAATGTTTTTGAGACCACTAACATCTAGCAACTGGAGGCTGCCATGTTTTCCAATTGTACCGCCTGAAACGTCATCTGAGTGCATCTGAGCGTGCACTAACAAAAGCGGGTTAGCTAACGTTTGTTATCGAGACTGCTGCTATGTTGGAATGGTGGTTACGTAACTCGCTTTTGTTAGTGCACGCTCGGATGGTGTTTCATGGGGTACTGTTGGAAAACATGGCAGCCTCCAGTGGTCAGTCAAAATAAGTATTTAAGTGGTCTCAAACAAATTGATTATCATTAGTGATCCCAAGATGAAATATTGGACTAGAAGTAGTTATGGTTCTTTCTTCCTTGTGCTTCTGCATGTATTTAGAAAATGACAAAGCTTAAAAATCAAGATCGAGATAAGTTAGTGTTTCTGTATGTATTTTTAAAATACAGTCAAACCTGTCTTAGTGGCCACCTGTCTATAGCAGCCAACCTGCCTATAGTGGCCACTAAAAATGATCCCCTGCAGAGAAAAATAATGGAATGAACCTGTCTATAGAGGTCACCTGTCTAAAGTGGCCACTTTTCTTTCTTCCTGTTGGTGGTCACTATACACAGGTTTGACTGTATAGGCAATAATTCTCCTTTTGTGTGAAAAAAACTAGTTACTGTACTGCTGGTTCCTACAAAAATCAGAAAAGGTATTGACTACATCAATAAATAAAGACCACTGCTTTTGTATCCCTTCAGCTTGGATTCTTGGAGTTATAGAAGACTTTGACCATAAATGCATGTAACTAATAAATAAGTTTATGCAGCATGCTATTTTATTGGATAATTTGTCATATTATTTCACTGCCATTGTCATCAGTGTCTTGAAAATATTGCTTACAATGTTATGACTTATGTACTTGCAAAGTACTTGCAATGTTATCTATTTGCAATGTACTAGTAGGCTTATGTAGCTTTTCATTGGATACTTTGTGATTATTATTTTAACTGCCGTTTCCGTAACATTACCTGCACTGCAATGTAACGTTATTGTATACATGTATGATAAACACATTGGTGGCAGTTTGTTCTAATTGGACGTTATATTATGCATGTACAAACTTTTCATACTGAAAGTTGTTTATGATTCAAGTTAACAATTCTATAGTCTATACTATGTTTCAGATTTGATTTTTGCTAAGTATTTGTGACAAATGCACCTGTATATTTTGTTTTATTTGGATGTCAATTAGACATTGCTTGCCAATATGTTTTAGATCTATTTTTTTTTTCAATCAGTTTTAAATTTAATACAAACTATTGTGCTCTTTTTATTTTAGCTTGTTACCAAATTTGTTTTTTTAGAATATATTTTCTATTGCGCTCATTTTATTCTAGATTGGTAGAAAATGTGGAGTTAGAATGTATTTTCCCCTGACTCTTTAATTATTTTGTATACAGGGTCATGCTGCTAGATAAATCTTTAGGAGTGAGTTGTGCAGACTGTTCTTAAAGGGATCTAGTAACTTTGTTGTCATGTGCAAAAAGTGATGAATGGTTGATACAATGTATATTTTTGTTATCTGATATGTCCACAGGGTATTGTGTGAAAATTTCAAGTCAAATGGACGTTATATGGCCGAGTAATGAGCAAAAATACAAAGTGATATTCACAAACTCATTGCACTCACTTTTTTACACTGTACACGGTTTTCGAGATCCATTGGATTATTTAACATCTAAACACTCCAATTGCAAATATCTTTTTAACGAAAGGGACATTTGAAAAACCAAAACCTGTCCCATGATTTTACTGTTAATACGAATACAAAAAAGTATGAGGGAACCAATTCCAATTGTATTTTGAGGATTTGGACAATGTTACTAAGTCCCTTTAAGTACAGCTATGATAATAATGTTATAGCTAGAATGCTAGATTTGAATGAGAATTGTTCTAGTCTGTTACAAAAAAATATAAAATAAATGAGCGAGAGCTGTGCCTAGAAAATGTAGTCATTGTATACCCGTCCACTAACAAATTTGATTGTATTTGTGTCCACTTTAGCCGTGTGTAGTAAATTTAATGCTACATTATGATTACACTAGTTAGTTAGCAGATATGTGTTTTATATGAGGCTGTATTTATGTTAGCACATGGTATATTGCAGTTGTATACATCATACAGTACATGTACTGTACTGTACATCAATAGTATTTTGCATTTTTGCTGTAAAAAGCGGATAGGATAAACATGCTGATTTTGTGCAAAAGAATTTACCGGTTAAAAAAAAATTATTATTCAATTCAATTTTCAATTTCAATTTATTCTTGCTTCCAACAAAACATTACAAATGAATTATAATAATTTACAAAAAATAGAGATATACATATTGGAAACAAGAGGGGTTTATCTATAAAGTTAGTCCGTGCATCATGAATGAAAAAAGCATTCACACAATGCATATTTCAAGTTTTCTGTAACTTTGAAGGTACCGGTAGTGTGTTAGTGCCTCTAACTACATGTAGCTTGTATGTTGGTGTGAGCAGGGAAGTATATCCCCAGTGGTGTAGCATGGACAGACTGGGTGGAATTCACAAAGGAGGTTTGTAGGAGGTTTGTACAAACCATGGTTTGACAATGGTTTACATCTATGGAATGCCATTTGTAAACTGATGGAGAAGGAATGTAAACTCCTTACTTGATAACAATGTCGATGTACAATTTACTTGTATACGAGCAGCATTCCATAAATTAGACCATTGTCAAACCATGGTTTGTACAAACCTCCTACAAACCTCATTTGTGAATTCCACCCATTGGGGGTGGGGGCATGTGAATTATAGGGGGAGGCCCAGAGGGTCACACTCAATGGCCCGGATTCACAAAGGAGGTTTGTACAAACCATGGTTTAAACCATGGTCTACATCTATGGAGTGCTGCTCGTAGACGAGTAAAAAAATGTATAATTTATAACGATATGACTGTTGGTGCTTGCTAACCAGCAAATTTCACCATCTGAGAAGACAAACATTTATTTGGTGCATTTAGTAAATGTGTACCATCAATATTGTTAACAAGTAAGGAGTTAACATTATTTCTCCATCAGTTTACAAATGGCACTCCATAGATGTAAACCATGGTTTAAACCATGGTTTGTACAAACCTCCTTTGTGAATCCGGGCCAATGTATTTCTTTATTTTCCTAAGGATTTCCCCTTCTGTTTTGTTTGTATTGTATTTGCCAAACTATTGGGGGTCATTTGCCCCCCCCCCCCCCCCCCCCCTCCCCCCAGGCCAAGACCCCTGCAGCTATGCTACGCCACTTTGTGTCCCCTCCTATATCTCTGGTATATGTAATAGGAAAAGATGAGTTGTGAGAGAGGTGTATAATTGCATTGTTGTTGTGTGTATGAGCTAACTAAAACATGTAGTATGGTTGTTTTATGTAGTTAAGTAAAATACAGTCAACAAATTATTTTGTGTAGCGCCCTCTATACCAAAACTCAACTATCCCTTTAAGTAAAATACAGTAAAACCTGTCGATGTAGCAGCCATCCTGCCTTCAGTCAAGATAGTGGCCACCAAAAGTCTTTAGAGAAAAACGATGTTTTGCAAACTGTCTATAGAAGTGGTGGTGACCTGTCTATGTGGCTACTTTACTTGTTTTCCATAGGTGGTGACTATACACTGGTTTGACTTTATAACTGCCATTTTCCAGCATTTGTGTTTGACAGTCAAATACATGTAACTAAAAATAAATGTATACAGTATTTGATGTACATAATTAATAATTAAACTATCCAAACATGACAATATTCTTAGTCCTTTTTGTCTTTGTTTATTTTTGAAGGTAATGGATGAATGTATGGTTCTGGTATGAGTTTCAACATTCAGAAAGGTTTATGCATGAATGTATATCAATGAATTATTGTGTGTATGTATACAGTCAAACCTGTGTATAGTGACCACCTAAGGGAAACAAGAAAACTGGCCTCTGTAGACAGGTTACATAACATTGTACAGGGGATCAATGTTGGTGGCCACTATAATAGGCAGGTGGGCTGCTATAGACATGTGGCCACAAAGTCAGGTTTGACTGTTATGTCTTTCTGTACATATATAAGCTAATTTTGAACAGTCTGATGCGATTTTATTTTGTTTTCAAAGTGTAAAAATGACGCCTTAGCTTACGACAGTGACTACATCAGGACCAAACTTACTCGGGGAAAAATACAATATATGTATATAATTATACAGATACATAGAGCTTCTCAAACACCCCACCCCAATATATACATGTATATACAGATACATAGAGCTTCTCAAACACCCCCACCCCCAATATACAATATATATACAGATACATAGAGCTTCTCAAACACCCCCACCCCCAATATACATATACATATACATAGAGCTTCTCAAACACCCCCACCCCCAATATACAATATACAATATATGTATATACATATAAATAGAGCTTCTCAAACACCCCACCCCCAATATACATTATACAATATATGTATAATACAGATACATAGAGCTTCTCAAACACCCCCACCCCCAATATACAATATATGTATATACAGATACATAGAGCTTCTCAAACACCCCCACCCCCAATATACAATATACAATATATGTATATACAGATACATAGAGCTTCTCAAACACCCCCACCCCCAATATACAATATACAATATATGTATATACAGATACATAGAGCTTCTCAAACACCCCCACCCCCCCCCCCCCTCCAAGGTCTGACTAGTACGCCACTAACTACCACTAATGTACTTTATACAAAGCATATTGTGTGCTTGACTGTCAAGTAACTGACCGCACACTGACCAAATATATATTTGTTTATTGTCGGTGAAAAATCAAGAGGTATAGAGAGTGTCCCAGAAAAAACGAAACCGGATTTCACGGCAGAAATTTTCTGTCATAATGAATAATTTCTTTGATAAGATATACATGTATGAAAAGCTCTGTTTCTCTCCTTTCATTTGATGTACAACTTATGGCACATAATTCACGCATGACAGAACCAAAACAATGGAAATTGGTGTTACCAAAATTCCATTTGCACGCAGAAATTGGAAGTTTGGGTGAGTTTATGGGGTGAGTTTATGGGGTGAGTTTTTAGGGTAGTAAACGTACTTATTTTGAAAAAGGACAAACACTGCATACAAATTCATATTTTTATCTTTTATATGACACCTCATGCACAAAAAATAACGATGTATGCCAGAGAACAAGTAGAATGAAAACATGCCTGATTTCTGCCCAAATGAGTATATAGTTGAGTAAGAAGTCGCTCAGTTTTCCTGACTTAGCAGATGACATGGGGATCAGGGAAAACATGGGAAACATGATCAGGAAAGTTACTCATTTGGGCTGAAATCAAGCATGTTTTCATTGTACTCGTTCTCTGGCATAAATAATTTATTTTTTAATCATGAGGTGTCATATAAAAGATAAAGATATGAATTTGTATGCGGTGTTTGTCTTTTTTTTAAATAAGTACGTTTACTACCCTAAAAACCCACCCAAACCTGCAATTTCTGCGTGCAAATTGAATTTTGGTAATACCAATTTCAATTGTTCTAATTCAGTCATGCGTGAATTATGTGCCATAAGTTGTACATCAAATGAAAGAAGAGAACCAGAGCTTTTTATTCATGTATATCTCATCAAAGAAATTATTCATTATGACAGAAAATTTCTGCCATGAAATCCGGTTTCGTTTTATCTGGGACACTCTGTATATTATAGGGCATGTATCGTGTCCCTCCAATATCCAAATACGCCAGTGACTGTCACTGATCGCTTGTCAATTATTGGCCTAGTAGTAGTATGCAAAACATTGTACTTTGAATACCCCGTCCATGGGGAAAATTCAATCTTTGTTCAATTTAAATGATGAAAAACAACTTAAATGAGAAAATAAAGATATGCATAGATTATGCCCCCATAACTGACCCCCCCCCCCCCCCCACCCCCATAGCTACGCCACTGATACACATGCAAAGAACATACTGTCAGGTGACAGACCTCAATACTGACCACGTCCGGGAAAAACACACCGATCTGTTTTCGATCTTCATGGAAAATAATGGAAACCACCAAATAATGGCACGCAGCAATATACCGAAGTGTAATCTTTTCAAAAGGAAAAGAGAATGATGAAATATTGTTGTGGCATCAAACGTACTATACATAGTATTTTCTTTTCCTGGTGTATTGACTCGATCGGCCATGATCAGGACTTATCAAAACAAAATTGTGGCCTAACAAAAAGAGAGAAAAAAGTGAATAATAGGTGACACCCCCCTCCCCCCTAGCGATTAGTACTTGCCAAAAAGCCCGACGCCTATCGGATAGGCTAGTTTGACTGTAGAAGAAGGTGGGTGATAAAAGCTGCGGACTCTGTATCCCGAGGATGTCAGTGGGCTACAAAAAGTGGGAAGAAAAACAAAGAGAAGGATCTTGTCTTGTCGTTTATTGTTCGAACTTCCGGGATTATAAGATGTCAGGTCCAAGCGAATGAGTCTAAATAATTCATAGTAATTTCCTCCTCTCTTCTCGGAATCCAGTACTATCGTAATGATATTTGTTTTCATTCAAGAAAATATATAAAACCGGGTTATTACATGGCCTCACTGCCCACGTCCCGGCCTATCGGAATAATATATTTAAAAAGCACAAAATGGGCCGGGAAATAAAGTACACGGGCCATGGAGCACCCCCTAAAAAAATAAGATGTTTTTGTAAGCTGATACAACAACGGTATACGCTACGGCATTTATTACATTTTGTACGATAGGGGCACCATCATAACATATATTTAAAACAAAAACAATAAAGGAAATGCAAATAACACACAAGAAAGAAAATTAACAATGAGAATAACAAATAAATAAAAAGTCAAAGGGAGAAATACAAAAGGGCATGTAGCTGTCCCAGAAATATGCAATATTATACAGTAACATACTCAAACATGACTGTTTTGGGGGGTTTGAACCCCCCCCCCCCCCCCCTTTTCAAATTTTAACTGGTCTCGAGACCAAATTTTAGCGGTCTCGACCGTCATTTTCGATGGTCTCGACCACGAAAAGTGCGAAAAACCGTGGTTACGGCCTTGAAAAGTGCGAAAAACCGTGGTTATCTACTACTACCCTCCCCCCCCCCCCCCCCCCCCCCCCCGCTTACAGGATTCTCAACCACTTGGACTTGATCTCGGTCTCGAAAATTGTGGACCGAGACCTGGTCTCGGACTCGAAAATTTTGAAGGTATACCTGGTCTCGGCTTCAACATTTTTCTTGGTCTCGGCTTTTCTACAACTACCCCCCCCCCCCCCCCCCCCCCCGCTGACAGATTTTTTCGGACGAAACCGAAACCCCCCCCCCCCCCCCCCCCCCCCCCTTAAAAAAAATCCTGGGTACGCCACTGAACATACCTGGTTTTATCCGAATTTGAGGTGTCTTTTTTGCCCAAATACCCAACTAGCCCCCTCATTTTACGCTTAGCGTGTGATACCATATATATGATTATCGCGACGTTATTGAATCGTAATTTGGTGTTGGGGAAATCCCCCGGAAAGTAGGTCAGTGGTTAGGAGTTCAAAACGTTTCATAACTGTATCACTGCATGACACAACCGACCGGCCGCTTAGTGAAGTATATAAGGACTAATCAATCTTTATATTATTATTATAATAAGTCAGCATCATTACCAATTATATCGCATTATTCTATTCGGTATATGGTTCATCTTCCTCATCGTCCGAAAATAGTATAACAAAATCGTTCGTTCCTGCATCAGTAAAACAAAAAACACATTTTTAGTGACATGAACACTTTTGAAATATCATTTATATATAAATAGTGTGTAGATTGTCACAAACGTCATTGTCGTTAGGCCTATACCGGTAGATACATTATCAACACCTAGATAAGTAGTCAATGGAATAAGTCGGCCATCTACAAAAATATATAATCTAGGATTGCTCGCATTCGTAATTTTCCTGGACAATAGGAATTTCATTTCACAAAAGCGTGACCAACACAACTCTACAAGTACAACGCAAAGATCAATAAGAATTAAGGTAAGTCCCATGTAGATAACGTATTTTGTATTTTAATTTATGTTTATTATTACTATCATTACTGTTGTTATTATTATTATCATTATTATTATTATAAATTTAAGTAGTAGTAGTACGGTAGTAGCAGTAGAAGTAGTAGTAGTATAATATCTAAATCTGGTTTTAGAGCACATACTGACCCTCTATTTAACTAATTTAAAATGTTGCCTGTACATGCACTTTATAATTATAATGTCGGTATATTTATGTATTTATATTTTAATGATTTATTACCTACAAATTTCCATTCATTCTTTGATAGAAATATTGATATTCATTCTTACAATACCAGAGGAAAGTTAAATTATCCTGTTATTTATGGTCTCCCTCTCACGTACATGTACATTAATATCATACAATGGTCCACTGCTGTGGAACAGTTTACCTGAAAATATCAAGAATTCAAAATCGCTGAATACATTTAAATTTAAATTTAAAGAGTACATTTTTAATAATCTTTAGCATTTCATGCTTCATTATTATTTCTTATCTTTGTGAAATATGTTAATAGTAACATTATGTTTCTTCCTTATCACTTGACTCTTATTTCAGTTTTAAATATTCAGGGGTTATGCTTATAAGTCATTTGTGACTTTTTATAATCACATTTACATAATGTCAGTGCAATTTTGTGTTTTCTTTGTTTTCCCTTCTGTTATACTTGTTCCTATGTGTTATGCTTTATTGTTTTCATTCAACTGTATATGTACATATGTTCATGTTTTGTATGCAAATGTGGAATAAATTCAATTCAATTCAGTAGTAGTAGTAGCATTAGTAGTAGTAGTAGTAGTAATAGTAGTAGTAGTAGTAGTAATAGTAGTAGTAGTAGTAGTAGTAGTAGT